>JABCKL010000052.1:0-44065 GCA_018851305.1 Calocybe cyanea
GAGCCATGTAAACGGCATCAGCACATCTCGTGTTCAGACAGAGAGCTGTTTCTCATACCCTGTCGGCAACAAGTCGGACGATGAGCCAAGCCTCCTAATCAACTTCAACGAAGTTGGTGAAATTGAATGCTCGAGTAAAGTTAATTCCGCAGCGACACTTCGGGTGCCTCAAGGTGCCTCAAGGTGCCTCAGATCATCAAGGCCTGGGACGGACGTTGCGTTATCCCCGCGTACGGCATGATCTTGGTCCAGCACGTCAAAGCCTGGACATGATCGACTGATCGGTTGCCCAACCTAACGCCACCTGCCGCTGCGCTGCTATTGAAAAATTGAACATCAAGAAAGCTCTCCTTGCAAGTGTAAGAAACGTTGCGTGGACCATGATGTTACAAATCCGCGCTCACACCCGCTGCAAGAGGGACGAGCTGTCACTCTAAGGTCTTAATTGAATATTTGTGTTTCATGTGAGCAGTGAGCGCTGTCTGAGCTCCAAGTGGGCGTTCAAAAATCCGGTCACAAGGATTTGAGGGCTCTCGAGTAAGTTAAGTGTAGATATAGCGTTGAATACATCAACTCATCGTAGCATTCCGACGTTCAGCTCTTTCCCTTCGTCTTTACTTTTGTCTTTCCAAATGACTTTCCTTCGAACCCAGGTCTCGACTTTCCTGCTTTCCCCTTGACGCCTGCCAAACTCTTGGTTCCTCCTGTTTTGGTAGAGCTGTGCTTATCTTTACTCTTTCTTCGTTCGTTTCGCATTGCAATGTTGTCAGATCGTTTTTGTTGTCGAGCTGCCATCGCTTGTACAAGTTGCTGTTTGCGTCCTTCCCTGTGGTGTAAAACCTGGTCAGTATGATTTCCAGCGAACAAATGAGGGAATGGGAAACTTCACCAAGCCTTTGTGCTCTTTTCTTTGGCAGCCTCTCGCCTCTTGATAGCTCCTTTCAGCCTAGCAACATCATCATAAACCTTCCCCCCCTCCATTCTCGTTTCTGCTTTCTCCCAACGTTCTCGAGCCTCAATCTCAGCGCGTTCGGAGTCTGGTAATGTGGAAAGATGTTCCAGGTGAGATGTAAGTGCGGTCAAGGCTTGAGTTGGATTTTTGGATTTGGACTTGGATTTGCCTTTTGGCGAGGAGTGGACGGGGAAAGAAACACTGGCATGCGTGTCTGGTACGAAAAGCTCGGGCTGAGGCTGGTGGCTCCTGCCTGCATCCTGATCTTTCTGTTTTTGTTTATCTTTGCTCTTGGTCTTCCCATCTTCCTTGTTGTCGTCTTTAATTTGGTTGGAACCCTCACCCATCTTCCCTTTTCTGATCCTCTCCTTCGTCTCTTTTCGCCTTCGCTCCCGCATCAGCGCACGTCGAGCTCGTCTTTCTTCCAGCAATGCCTCACGGCCACCCGTCGCGACTCCTTCGTCACCTCCACTACCTGGATTAGGACCGGAATTACGACCACGTCCTTGACGAAGCATTGTCATGCGTGCATGAAGCTTCTCCCGGAGAGCGACAATACCAGTCGGAGGTGGCATTGGTGTAAGTGTAGTTTCGCCCGATGCCCGGCCTTCCTGTTTTTCGTCTTCGCTAATGTTTTCATTCTCATTGTGCTCCTCATCGTCGGAGAACTCAACGTCGATATCGACACCCGAGTCACCTTTCGCCTGTCGGCTTTTATTTTGAGATTTAACCGTAGGTGCATGCATCTCGTTATGTTGACTTTGCTCATTCTTTAACTGGATGATAGACTTTTGATTGTCTGGATCTAACTGTGGCAGAATTTTCGGTTAGCGTTGGTGTTTCGATTTGTGTGTAATAGCAGAGGTCGATCAATGATCAGGACAGATACTATTCGCAATTGAGAAGGGAGGAGGGGGATTAACATCAACAGGAGACTGGACAATCTTTTTCTGCACGTGAGTAAGAAAACACACACACCTTCTCTCTCCTCCTCTCCCGCTTTCTTGCATCATCAACACCCTTTACTTTTTTGCTATGCTTCTGGTATTTTTTTCCGCTCCCAAATCCTCCACGTTGTTCTTGTCCCTCTCCTGGTATGTCGTCATTGTACTCCGAACTTATATAGTATTTCGGTGGGATGAGTGCGAGGAGTGCCTCAAAAGTGGCGTTATGTGCTTCTAGAGATGCAAGTAAATCAGATGCAGAAGGTTTCTCCAATTTTACTGGGCTCGTTATTTCGGCCATACACCCTTAATCGTTGTCGAGAAGGAGTGGACTGAGTGATTACAGTAACAAGATTTTGCACGCTCAGCCAAGGGATTTTCGCACAGTGCCAGTCACATGATCAAACTCTATTTTTGACGCTCTCCGCTGCCCAGTCATGGTTTCCTTGTTTTCTGGTTGCCACTCGCTGCAATTTTCCGAGCTGCCATTTTGTCTCGCAGAAATCTACTCGAAACGTTTTATGTATGAATATGGTGCAAAGCGTTCGAATTTCACATTCGACCGCGTCCACTGCTGTCGTGTGCCACTCAAGTCGTGACTTGGGCGTATAGATGCAACTCTGAAAAAAAAAACGGTTAGATCCTTGGATACTATGCGGGAACAATCTACTCACTTTTTTCCTCTTTTCGACTCCGGGCCTTGTCATTGTCTGCTCTAGCGAGCTTCAATCATACTTGTGATCCCATAGGATAGAACAAACTTCTCTTCTGGGCCGCCCGTGAAGCTTGATACATTTCCCCCAAGCTAAGTGGTGCTTATATGCTAAGACAGAAAAGAGTGACACCGGCAAGGGTGATCCAGAGTCCCGTGCTTTATCTATGACAGCTTGCAAACGCGTTGTTACCATGCGGCGCACTGGAGGCCACCAAACAGGGAACAAGATGCTCTTTGTACAATGCCTCGTATTGCACTTGGTCATTGAAGATCTCCAGCCTGAAAGATAATATAACTATCCTGCGCAAGTGGTGGGAATCAAGATAACAGCGTTCTATGATAATTTCAGCCACGTCCTGTGGGATGTCATAATTGGCATCCTGTCGTCTAATGAAGGGATGGGACATTACCCTTTGCGAACTCGTGTTTGATGGGCTGCAAGGTTGCCTGCTGGCCGCGAGTATAAGGGCAGGTAGGCTGGTCCTTAGTAGGCTGGATTACTCTCCGTCTTCTACTAGTTGATGCTCTAGCCCTTCTTCATCCCGCCTTGGCCTTCACTAGCAGACGGAATGTGCCTACAAGGAGCAACACAGAAAGCCGAACCGTCCGATGCAATCCACCAACAAAGGCCAGTCGAACGTTCCTTACCACTGAGAAAAGCGAAGAGGCTGGTTCGAAGGTGAGCGAAGATTAGACACTCTGCCAACTGACGATATTGTTTCCAGGTTCGCACCAGTTGCGATTCGAAGTGACTAGCTGGCTAAGTCGTCTTCATCCCCAGCCACCAAATGACTTAATCGACACCAGCACAGGCTTTTAGGGCTTTCGTTCCTCAACGTGACCTCATCCGCCTTTGATGAGGATCAAAATCAAGAAGAAACCTTACAAAACTGGCAGGCCGTGTAGATCCCCGGTACCCGCTCTTTTGTTGTACGGACGCCTTTTTCCCCCCCTTTTCAGCACACCCCGCTTCCCGTCCCGAGTGGTCCGATTTATGAAACCTCACCCCGACTCGACCCTACACATGGAAAATGCTTCTATTATTCCCAAAAACGCATCTACTTTTATGACTCAGACAACCGACAAGTCGTCTAACTAACTGACAACCCCATCTTCATCAACTGTCCATCTATTTTTTTTTTCCCCCCCTTTGCCCCCGTGTCCTTGTTCAACATCTGATGCAAAAGCCTGCGCCACTATCAATCTGGTCGATGGCGTTGTGGGGGGGCAAGAACGGCAGAGGTGGGGGACGAGCAGCCGATGTCGGGTGGGGTGTGGGGGGGGGGGGGTGGTCCCGCGTGACTCGCCGACCCAACCAACAAGGCCAGGCATCGGTTAACATTTCATTTAACGTGAGAGACCAGAGGGTGGGGGGACGTCACTTTGATGTCCGCCGGTATACTGATGGAAAACATGCCATAATTGCGGGGGAAAGGGGTTTTCCTTGACCCCAAGCAACCTCGTGGCTCAAACTATAAACTCAAGAGCGGCGATGATCACGCGAGCAGGCTTACCTATCCCTTTTATGATTTCTTTTCCCATGGACCCCCACGTTCGCCCCCTCCATCTGGATCGTCATTATCCGTTTCGGAGGCGACCCTTACCCACAGCAATTCCGACGTCATCGTCGTCGTCGTCGTATTCGACCAAAGCGGGTTGATGGTTGTTGTTGTACTACCGATGACGGGCCAGTTGTACTGCGCAAACTCTTGTTGAAGTTGCATCTCCATTTCGAGATCAAACGTCGGCGCTGACGATGACGATGATGATGATGACGATGTTGTTGTTGTTTCCTGAGGTTGCTGAGAGATAACGTGGGGTTTTTGTGAACTCGTATGCGGTGTGAAAGGAGCTGAACTGGGTGATGAAGGACCTGAAGAGTTCGAGTCTGAAGGAGAGACGATCTGGTGCGGAGGGAGGAGCATCGATTGAGAAGCTGAAATGTCAAGCGGCTGGAGCTGGTTGTTGTTGTTGTGATTGTTGTTAAGGTCCGTTAGATTGAACATGTTTCGCAAGAATTCAGACGACTAAAGATTGCCGGGTTTAGTATCTAATAACAGCTCAAAAACGGTAAACCCTCACCTGAAGGCTTGCTTCGAATTGTCCAAATGGCTGCATATAACTCTGACTAGGTTGAAAATCAAAGCTAGGAGGAAGAGCAGCAGCAGTAGCAGCATCTTGTCCATGTCCACGTCCAACATCCTCATAATCCGGATGAGACGACCTACGACTAATCATGGGAAGAAGAGAGGGAGAAGTCGGGCATGAGGGCGTGAGTTGATAAACATTCGGTATCTGAATAGACTGATACGGAGGAGGAGTAGGCGCCGACGCGGACCGGCCGTGTTGTTGTTGTCGCTGATGATGATGATGATGATGATGATGTGGAATATGATGAACTTGCTGTTGAAGGACAGGAACAACAAACGATACATGATCCAAAGTTGCAGGATCTTGCAATTCGTCTTCGCCAGTTTCCGCGGCGATACTGCCCTTCCTAACAGTTTGACCACCTTTCGTCTTTCTACTCTTCGATCTACCATCCTTATCCTTATCCCTCGCTCGTTGAGGCCTATAAACATAATTGGGATACATCTGTTCGTGCTCCTTCTTCTTTTCCTTTGCCAGCTGTTCCCAATATTGACGCTCCTCTGCACTCAAACTCTTCCATTGCTGACTGATCGCCTTTGAGAGATCGGCTTGTCGTTGTTTCTTTGCAGGTCCACTCTCTGCTGCTGCTCCCGTTCCTTCTGGGCCTGAACCTATCCCCGAAGCGCCATCCGAACTAGAACTTGAGGCGGAAGCAGAGGTAGAAGAAGAAGAAGAAGACTCTTCTTGAGCTGCTTGACGATCTTCGCAGCATTTACGACGGAATAGAATGAACGCGTTTTCTGGACGTTTAATGTAATCTTCATCGCCCTTCTTTGGACGACGGGGTTCTGAAAGATCACAGCCGCCGCCGCTGGACGATTTTCGACGTTTATGTGGCGATGATGAGGGAGATGTTGTTGTAGTTGATGATGATGAAGGTGAAAGCGGCGACTCTGGTGTAAGCGTGCGTACAAGTGGGGGTATAGAAAGGGGAAGAAGAGCGGGAGGAGGAGGAGGAGGTGTCGTGCATGAAGAAGGGGATAAAGCGAGTGTAGAGAGGTCGGGTTCGAAAGGGGAGTGTGATGGTGAGGAGAAAGGACTGTCGGAGAGGTTGTGAGTGATAGGGAATGTGAATGCGCGTGGTGTCGGCGAGATGATGGCTAGTGCCGGTGGCTGAGGCGCATCCGTCGTCACTTCGAGTGCTGTATATAATAATGAGAAGGGGGGGTGAGAGTTGATATGATTGTGGAAGACTTACATCGGGGTTGGGTATCGCGGGTGCGGAGAGCGGGCATGATGGACAATGAGTTGTTGTTCGTTGAATTGGGACGTTAAGGACAATGTGAGTTGTGAGTACCACTTGTGTTTCGTGAATGGAGAATAATGAGAGAGAGGAGCTCCTACGCGCAAAGGAGAAGGGGGGAAGGGAGGGGAGGAATAATGAGGAGGTGTCGCCGATGGGGGTTTTTTTGTTTTGTCTCTAGAGCGAGAGAAGAACAATTAGATTGCGCTAGATTGGGGGGTGGAGGAGGAGCACAAAAGAAAAAAGACAATACGAGCCGAACTCTTTATAGTCAAGCACACAAGTTATTGCGTGGAATCGAGATCTCTCTGTCTGCTGGGCCCTTCATTGTCCCAACCAAAAGTGGCACAGATTTCGAGGAACAACGTCCAAATCTAAGATGGGTTTGTTTGTCCCTTTGTTTGGCACAGCAATGGAGATGGCGTCAACTTTTTACTTATTGTCTTTTCATTCCCAACAGCCTGGCCACTTCCCCGGCTCTTTTGGTCCGACCTACAAAAATATTACTATTATTTATTCCCCCGTTTATAGTCGACTGGCCATTTGACTCACGCATATTCGTCCCTTCTGGAAACATTTCTAAACGTTGCCCGCGGAAAACCCTCTGCCCCAACTTGGCCCGACATCAATTCGTACCAGTGCTTTTTCTCTTTGGATTTTCTAATATGATGCTGGCGTTGTTCATTTCACAAGTCGCGCGCTGTCATTACTCAGTTTCCAGCGCTTGTACACTGGTTTGCACAGTAGTGAAGCGTAAGAGTAGTTGTAATCTGATGGGGGAATGTTCGTTCGATCTTGTGATATCTTTGTCCGCGTGTCATAAGAAATCAAAAGAACTTCAACACGATCGAATGGCGTACAGCCTGTAGTGCCTTCACCCTTCCCGATTTGGTAACCATGACCCGGCCGTTTGTCTCATGTCAGATTTTACTGGAAACTCCCCCCCCTCCCCCCAATGAACTTTAATTTTAGCAAAAAAAGCTCAACATTAGACGCTTTGTTTCGATATCAGCGTAACCAGGTTCCCCCAAGTACGTTTTCTTGCGAAGCTGTGCTGTAGATGGAATCCATTTACACGTTGGTCCATGTTCCGTTCCATTTGACATCATCATCATCATATCCGCCTTTCGAGTCCCCCGACAACTTGTAATCAAGCCTTATGCGTTCCGAAAATTCCCTTTCATTTCCGGACAAACGGTGCGCGGGGCTCAACTTGGGCGGGCCAGCATCCCTCGGCTGTCACTGGCGGCCTTTTTTTTTTTTCACAAGATGGGCAGCCCTCAGCCCCGGCCTCAACGATTGTCACGTCCAAATCCCTCTGAAAGCGGAATTTTTAAGGGTCAACACATATCGATTTGAGAACTAATCAGTCCCCAAGCGTTTATAACGTCAACCCAGTAGTACATCGCACGTGTAGAAAGGAAAAATGAGATGAGATTAAAAACAAAAAATAATCCCCTCTGCCCATGGCATCTAACATTAATGACAAGGACGCCCTTGCCGATAACACACATACGGGTTTGTTTTTTCTTGTCTTGTCCCTAAAGATCGGCCGTATGTACCCGACTTAGCGTACACGCTCCCTACTTGTGGGGTAGATCGCATTGGATTTCCTCCACCCCCCTCGCCTCATGCCTATAAGTCTCGGAACACGAGTTATAGTCAATTATTGCAGCGAAGCAAAAACGAAAACCAAAGATTGCTATATTATTTACTGACAGTTCTCGTATTTACTCCCCCCAGCCCCAATCCCCCGGAGAGGGCGTATGACTGACTGTAGGCGTATATGCTACCCCCGAACGGAAAGGATGTTGAGGTTTGTCGTCCCCCCGAAAGGAATCGAATTTGCTTCCTTATCCGGGGACCAAAAATTATGTAATAAACAAAGTTGGCCACGACAAGATCGGCGTCGGCATCGGCATCGGCATCGGCATTGGCATTTGATTTTTTTGCACTGAGTTTGAAAAAAAACCTATATTTCCTATAGATGGGAATTCTTTCTTTTCTAAAAAGATGTAAAAAAGATCCGGAGCCCTTCCCCTCAGAACTGGAAGCGCTTATCTATCTCCCCCCATCCCCACCCACCTTCCCCATTGTCGCCTTAAAAAAGCAGGGGTTCCCGTGGTATAAACTTTCGGATTTCACACACACACACACACACATACATGCTCGCGAGGTTGTAAAAAAAAAAGACCACGGTCGCGGACTTCTCTGCTGATTGTTTTGAAAAAAACTCTTTTTCCGAATTACTGTATAGGCGCACATAAGTGGTTATATTTTTAACTGTTGACCTGATTTAATAACGGGGAAAAAAAAATGAAGCCCTATGCATGTGGATGTATATTATAAATTCTCTCTGTATTCCTCAATGTTAGCTCGATTATATATATCTTACATCTATCTCGGACACCAAATTGCTTTTGCGAGCCCATCATAATGATGTATACACCTTTTTTTTTTTGAGCCGTAATCAACGGCCATCTAACAAAAAAAAACAGTGTACAATGACAATAGCCAGTATATAAATATTAACTCAATCCCAGCGCTTTGACGACAAGGATGTCAGTCAGACAAGGATGTATGTATTGTTTGAAAGATGGGCCCCAAACAGGTTGCGAACCTCAGAAACCACAAAAAACTTTGTTGTATCAACATACAAAGTCATGCTTTACACGGGTTGTAGGGATGGGGGGGGATCGTTATCGTTAGGCACAGAAGATCAAATCGGGGGAGCGGGGGGAAGAGGTAAAAAAAGGCTTCTTCTCTTCTGACAAGGAGAGACAAAAGAACGGCCGTGTGATGGTCGACCGAGTCAGAGACTATCATATACTGATAGTTAGCAATCCTATTCACTCATTCGCGCGAGAATGGGGGTGGGAGGAAGAGTGGGAGTGGCGGAACCGGCAAATGTGGATAGATTTGGGTGGGAGATATGGGGGGATTGCTATACACTTTCTTCAAACGCGATCTATTATTATTGACTTACCGCTCGGAAAGCAAAGAGCAGAAAAGAAAAGAAAAGGGTATAGAATGTGTCAGTCAAGCAATCCTGAAGTAATAACTTGTACCTATTCCCCTCAATTAGGTGAACAATGTAAGTGTATACATGTCGACTTGTCTAAAAACTTGCGACAGCACCGCATGGATGACTCATTGTACCTCAGTAAAGAAGATGTTAGTGACCTTCAGAAATCAGCCAGATGTGCCCACGGGGCCGACTCAAAAATAATGACTCTTACCTCTTCTTCTTGTTCTCGAGCCCCCACGACGAGCTCGGCCATGAGGCTTTTGGGGGGGTCAAAGTTCTCCCGCAAACCGTTTCAATTCGACAATAGTGTCACTATTAACTGATCTCCGTCGTATAAGCAGAGTGAAGCAGAAGCCACCTACCTACAAAAGGCGAAATGACAGACAGAGAAAGCCGATGAGCGTGCTTCAAAAAAGAATAAAAGAAACCGTTCATGGGAAGTTCTTAGCGTTGAACGTGTAAGGCTTACAGAGTAACTCTGACTCACAGTAGTAGAAGAATCACAGGGATGCATGCGTTGAGATATGTATATGGATATGTACATACCATACCCCATGGAAGAATACGGTGATACAAAAACAAGCGAGCAAACTCACGTACTCAAAATGCCAACATCGATGCAGTTTCAGGTGTTCTTTGAGGAAACCAGACATTGCTTTCAGCCACATATATCATCCCTTTTTCGGGCGGCACAATCAGTATTCCTATCATTGAGGGGTCGTTGATCGCGTGTAAAAAAAAAAACTGACAACTTACAAAGACTTGTCTATCAATTGCGTTATCTCATCTGCAACCTCATGATATAACGTCATTCTCTAAATGGGGCGTCCCATTGTTTCCCGTATAAAAAATCTAGGAAGCACGCTAGCATGAAATGGCAGTTGTTTGATGGCTTGTGGTGTGTGTGGGGGGGAATAGTCATTTATCAAAAGACGCGTGGTGTCACAACGTGACAACTCGCGTTTTGAACAAACACTCACAAGCAATTCATTCAAAAAAGGAATTTGTTGGTATATCGTCTTCGTATCGCCGCAATTCTTCCATGAAGGCCCGCATTTTCGCACAGATATGAGTCAGTCAGACTGTTTTTTCTTGCGGTTACTCACATAACTTCCCATGGACGATCTTCAACGCTATGGTAGTCATTGTAATCACATGGGACATTGAACCCATCTGTAAGCTACTATTTCCCTTATCTGACCATCAATAAAGGTTTAACTGTTGGTACGCCTATCGGCGGCCGTGGACGCGAGTTAAATAGTGCGGCAAGCTCTTCAAATTCCACCTTTCTATTAAACACTATTCTTTCGGTCTAAGGGCCTCAGTCATTGCCGCTCCCGTTATTGGGGGTACCACCTGATGGACGCACACCCGGACTCTTCCTGCATCCTCGTAGCGCTGAGCTCCATGTGCTTCACTCCCCCTGATCAGCGCAATATATATGACTAGAATGGGTTAATAACACCCTCACAATATATATAGTCTAGTCACCTGGCTATTCGGTCATTATAAAATCCTTTTCTCGTCATCGCACGACGAAACACGTGTTACGGCGTGAAAAAAAAAAAAGCAAGAAAAAAAAAGGGGCACAAAAAAGAAGAACACCGTAGTTTTCTCTCACTCACTCACTCACTCACCGCCAATCGCGCTGCCGAGTGCCACCGGCCGCCCCCGCCCCCTCCCAACTCAGAGGGTTCTCAGGCTGTTGCTTCTGATGTGATTCTTCTATTTTGTTTTGATGATTGTTCTAGGTCATTGTTGGTTCCATAGTTTGATTGATTGATCAACATTTGAACATTCATGATGTTCATCTCCGAAAAGACGCATTTTCCCCGCTGGCAACGATTGCCCGAGCATCACGAAACGTGTATTTCATGTGCCCGCGTGTGGATTTGTCGATCAAGAATCCCCCCACGACTGACATGATGCGCCACATGTACCGGAAGGTTTACACCGCCATCGACGGTGTTTTTGGGGGACACCGGGTACAGTTCGTTTTATTTTATTTTTCATCTCTTTTTTTTTTGTAATTCTTTTCTAGGGGATTTTTTACTTCGAATTCCCCTTGATACTTCAATGCTAATATTGTTCGTCGGTCGATGATCGAAAATGGTATAATTCTGATGGGCTCTGGGATAGAGGAGTAAGGTTTCTCGTCAATCATACCTGAGGCGGCTAAGATCGATATTGAAATTCTCATGCGCGAGCACCTTGCTACTTCTCCCCAGGTTCAGATTTATTTTGGAATTCTTACTTTTTACCAGTATTCCCAATAGTCATCCATAATGCCGAAATTACCCTGTATTATGCGCAAGCTAGTCTTTGTCGAGAGTTGTGCACCGGCACCAAGCCACGCATCGACCTATCATTGAGTAGCCAGCTCACTTGGTGCACCTTATGATGTTTATTGTCGCCTCTTGTCTCTCTTGCCCCTGTCTTTTACTAGATGGAGATGCTTACGCTTATCGGGTGGCGTAGTAATGGAGGCATGGGCCATCTGGTTAAACTCCGACTTGCGGGCAATGGTGAGAAATTGAATCTAAATAATAGCTAGGTAAATTCCCTCCGAGCATGTATAACACGGAGATTTTTCTGTAATACTGTATAGAAATAAGTTTATACAGTATGGCGTTGAAACCTCCGAACAGTGTCGCTTGCTCGATATTAAATTACAATGATCAAGCTTCCATACTTACAAGCAGCTGATTTAGGATAGTTTAATTCTTGGTACTTCCTTCGTAGGAATTTAGTTTTTACTCCGGAGAAGACTCCTATACATACAATTTGATTTTCGCCTATCAAACGATATGCGAGTAGTTTTCGCTGATTTCCACTTTTCTGCGTCTATTACGAATGCGAAGAAAAATCATGACGGACGTCAGGGTAAACAGATAGCCAGATAAACACATCTATCGGTCAACTTATGTTCTATTGCCTATGTTCATGCCGTGCTATATCGTGCTTGTTCTTTTAAAACTAGTGGCTAGGCTTCTCGAAGTTTCAGCTAGACGCGTTCGAGTCTAGCTTAGTGCCTACGAAGAAGTAACCGTCCATCAAGTTCTGTGTCGACTTCAAGAGAGTTCCCACGCTTACCGGCGAAATCTCAATATTGGAGTCCATCATACACTAGTCTCCTTCGTACAATCTTTTTTTTCCTTCTAAACAGAACCCTGAAGTCACTCAGCGCCGTATTCCATTGATCATTTCTGCTTGCGTACCTCGTGTGACGTAATATAGTTTAGACCAGAAGATCTTCCCCAGCGCTTTCATTGATCGACAGGCTGTGTTGTTCGCTACAGCGATCGCTCCGACTCTTCCAACATTCAACGTCGAACCCCTATGTTTTACGGCTCAAAATGAATTATACTGCGGAGGCAACTGGAAGAACGCTGTGAGGGAGGATTCTGATGGATTTTCCTCGGTTTTCCAGAAAATCCCCTTAGCTGCTGTGCATGTCCAACGTGCACATGTAGGGGTGTGTGGCAGATATCACTACCATTGCCACGTCGGAGATCTCGCGTCGGACTGAGACAGCCACTGAGTGTGAAGATCAAAGGATTGTTCTATAGATACAGCGGAACATGAAGCCGCAGCAGTCTCCGTTGTACAGGTGGCCATGCATATGTGCCGGTTGCGTGCTGGCAATCGCGGCATAGCCATCGGGGCGTGCTGTGGCAGTGTTAGGGGCGTTGAAGCCGTACTTATTTACCTGCAAACATTATTCCAAATAGATGCGGTCATAGTTCGGCTCCTGTGATTGACGAGCTCCCGCCTCCGTTACCCCCTTGTCATGACTATCCACCTTGTATTTTATTCTTTGAGCGTCCGTCGGAAGTATGTTCGTCGCTTACAACGTCCTAGATCCGACGAGTGTCACTGATCAATTACCGTCTACAACCACAATTCGGTATGGATTCCGAGACGCCGCTCTTAACAGGTCAGAGGTTCAGTTTCGCAATATATCGTTTTTCGCATGTCGCTTCCTCCCCGAGTGCGTCAAATCTCTTACCGGCCCCTGGTGCCGTTCTGGACCCCACACGACGTCATGATTTTCGTTCCTGTGCATCCACGTACCCCGCATCCTGTCCCCGCGTCGGACTTCTGCCTAAGGATCGGTATCACTTGGACAGCAGCGCAAAACCATGCATATGATAATATTTCATTTCCGCCATCAAGGCATACACTGCCTCGCAAGGAGGTGGGCATCGACCCTGCGTGTTTCGGCCCCTGCTCCCGATTCCTCGTTCTCATCCTCGCCGAGGGGCAGGCCCCGACGGATCCAAACGAATGTGATGTCGAGCACATTTCCCAGACCTCATGATCAAGGAAATAATCAGCACGCGAGTTGTTGTGGCTCGCTCAAGCCTATCTGATCGCCCAACCAGGGCGCTCATAGGATATTTGACCATGCGAGCCTGTCACCATTCTACGTTCATTTCCACTATTCGCCGCCGAGGCTCATAACGCATATGGATGATCTCCATTGGCTTATGAATTAGAATAGCTTGACGCCCGTTGAGAGTAAGATCCTTGTGCGCTTCTTCGAGGGAGTTCGGTCCGTCGAAATTGTTTGGGGATTCCGAGCATAGGTGTTCCAAAGACAAACGGCGTTAACATAGACAAGGGCTTAGGGTATTTTGTCAATTTTTGCCTTCTCGGACGTCGCTCGTACGTGAAGATGTCATCCGCTATATTACACTTACAGTTTTGAAAGGTTTGCGTATTTTTGCGACGAAACGGATCTTGTGTTCCCTGTTCAAATCTCGGTCAATTGATTAGCATGGTCCACCCGAGATCGTCTCTTGTTCTCCTGTATAAAAGCGCGGGGACGAAATATGCTTATCTGCATCAAGTTGATTGAGACAGCTGACTTACCCGGAGTATAAATGGTATCATTGCCCCAATGATTTGGCGCACATTGACAGACAAGGCAACTTGAACACGAATTATCGGTCCTCTCTCCCGATCCCAGATAGCGTTGAGAACTTGAGCTCCTCGGATCAATCCGCCGGTAAGACCTTTGGCTGTATGAGAGAAGGGATAAGCGTACGTCGGGTCTTCAGCCTCGTGTCGTTTGCGCTCTGGTCCTACATCGGGTTACGGGGTATCGAAGTTACCGCTCGTATCATCACGTGCTTCATTAAGGGCAGGTCGGTTCTTTGACACTGACAGCCCCTGACAACAGGCCAGAGTCATGCAAATTCCTTTCATAGCGCCCACCCTACCAGTCGGCTTATATTGCGGTACTCAATGACTACAAACCAGTCATAGTATGTACTGGTTATTTACTCTTTTGAGCTCTACTAACACACTAAATCAGTGGTCCAGCCCTGGACACCGTATGGTCTCGCCTACCAATTGAATTAACTAGGGAAATTATCCTACAGCTTGCTTCGACAGACATTAAAATAGCCCGCAGGCTTCGTCTCATCTCACGCGCTACGAACGTCTGGGTTCTACCATTGCTATTCCGTACCCTGACATTCACATCTGCGGAACACATTACGCGTTTTGCTTCTGTGCTACTCCCGAAAAGGCGGATTCATATCCCCGCACTCAAGTCTAACCTTCACACTTTTCCTCGGCCTCTTTCCTCGTATTCGATAGACTCTCTTGCACTTGTCATCAACAACCGTCTCCCGTCCATCGAAGTTGCACTGGAGCAGGTTGCACCTGCGTTTACCAAGCTCAGAAATCTTGTAATCACAGGACAGAACCTCTCTTCGAATGCTCATTGGTTGCGCCAGCATGCAATTCACCCTACAAACATGATAATACCTCATTTTGGATCTCCGTTCCGGGTGGATTACTGTCACCCTGTCTTTCAACGCGTTACACACCTCTACACTTCTACTCTCATCGGACATCGGAATTCGTTCGTGACAGACCTTCCGCAGCTTAGCCATCTCGCAGTGCACACTCGCTTAAACCACTCGACGGACATGATGTCTATCATTGCTGGCGAGTTTTATAATATCCTCGAAGCCGACACAGGACTACAGCTGTTCGTCCTCCTACTCGACGGATCCGACATTCACCACGAGAAGTTCAAAGAGTGGATGCGTGCACTCGTAAAATGCTTCAGGTACAAGAAATTTGTCGTCCTTCCTCATTTCCGCCACCCGCGGTTAGAGTGGGAGGACATGCTAAAAGGCAAGAAGAGTCTCTGGCAGCGTGCACTTGAATGGTGCGCTGTGCAGCAGAACGGCTGCGCCATCGAGGTCGCCCAACACAGAGCGACTATGATAAACGAGTCAGAAACGGAAGACGCCATGGTTATGAAGTATCTAGTGGATTGGGAAATTGATCTCGTCCAACGAGAGGGCTATGTTCCATACGAAGGGGATCCCGTTGAGCGACGTGAGGCTATAATGTTCCCACTGGCACCATTGGCTTAACACGTTTGTTCGCATAGTGTACACCTCCATCTGTGAGCGTTCTTCCCTCTTCTGCTTCGAAGCTTGACCGACGCCAGCTGCCTAGCCTTCCCCAAACCTGCGGATGATTGAGAACAATTGACAAGAGTTCTTGGTCGACAGTTTGGCTCGCGTCCTCCACATTATGGGTGCCTTCGTGGTCTGGTTGTTCTTGACCGGTTTCTTCCGTCAACTCATCGCATGTAGTTTTCGAATTTTGGTTCTCCCACTTACCTGGGTCCCGTATCTCGCCGTCAGAAATGCGATTCTGGGAAATCTCATTCAACTGCCGTCCTGAATTTCCCTTTGTCAATCAAAGCAACACACTCGGAGTCTCGGACAGTTCAAGAGAGTTTTCGGACAGTCCGCATACGCCATGCATTCTAAATATCACTCATCATTCCGTTTACACCGTTTCATCATTACAATCAGCCTCTACCATAAACGTTGGCTAGCGCTTGATGGTGGCGCTCATAGCTACTATATCATATGCCCTACCGGGCTCGACAATGAATTGGCATCAGCACCGATCTATTCACTAATCGTTCTCAGTATAATACGATCAACAATGCGACTAAATGTCGCATTATATGGACGTCTCCCTCAAATTCCCTCATTTGATGATTTCACTTCGCATCTCGCCACCATCGCTATACCTTACACGGTCATCTCACTCCTCAGTTCTACGCCCTATAATGGGCATTATGGACACACCCACGTTGGCCTATCACGGATATCCAGTTCAATCATTTCCAGGTACTTTTACCTAACATAATAATTCGGCCGAAAATCGTTTTTACCCCCGAGCGTGTCTCATCGTGCTCAATCCGTGCAAATTAATCACAGAAATTGTTTTCTGGTGAAAGGAAGCTGCTTCACCATATCACATGCAAATCATCTGGGAACGTCCCACGCTTACTCGTTTTCGGCGATTAGTAGGCTGCATCAACGTATTCGCTTCCGCCCTCTTCTCTTTTTCAACGAAGGTTTGGACGCTCCATCGGCACCCGTCGCGGACGTCGTTTACGTTGACTCTCCTTTACTCACAACTTAGTCGGCATTTTCTCCATCTTCTTGGATTGTACGTGCGATGTTTCAGCACCCGGGAACAACGTTATTACCATCAGCTTCGTTCATGAATTTCCACCCCTCGCCCTAGCTTTTATTATACTGTGAGAAATAAACAGCTGACTATCCACGCTTTCACCCCGCTCGTCGATACACGTGGAACGTTCTCGCCAGTTCACTTGTCCAGATTTGTACCCCAGATTTGGCAACTCAGGATTGGCTTTGAATTCATTTCCTAATCCTCGGTTTACTTTTGCTCGATGCATCCTGTCAATCTGCCACCGTTGTTCTATGTTACACGCGAGTGAGCGGTTCTAGGTCCCCCATCTTCCCCTCATTTCTTTTTGATACACTGAGGCACGCCATATGGCATATGGAGATTTCATTCTTCCCTCACCTTCGAAGCAAACTAGAACCTTCTTTCCTCGGAGAATTTATTGAGCCACTCAATCCCGACTTTCGGTCACTCCAATAGCAAAAGCTAGAAATTCCCAGTTTTCAGACATCAAATTTCCCTGTTCGTTGTGCGCGATAAACCGATCTGGACGGGAGAAGGATGTGATGTGGGGAATCCTCAAATATAGTATGTTGTATGGCATTTTGCTTTCGACGTCTGGAGACTCCTTTGACATTTCCTTTTTGGGAGCTCGTCCTCCATGAGAGATGGAGAGCGCGAAACACTTGTATATACTCAAATGAATATACTCTTAATTTTGTATTAATTACTCCTGACCTTGGGACTTTGATTTCCACCCACGACGTTGATTCCTTTGACAGCGTATCAACGCTGAATACATAACGTATTTGAGCGCTTCTTACAGCAGTCATGTTTAATACCACACTTTACGATAATATGTGGTTTCTAATAAATGGCAAAGCCAGTAACTTACCTTCGACTGATATATCGAGTCCTTGATCCTGACCGACGCGCCCACTCCGGTCATTTCCGAAGAGCTGTGTCGCTTGTGTCAAACCCACCAGAAATTATTTTGTTCGTGCCAATAGCATGAAACTCAATAGGCAAAATCCTAAAGCAATCACTTAGCCTCTGCCTCGTTTTCTGTCTTACGACTCTGGCTCAATCACCTGCGTTTCTGGACCAACTCAAACGAAGTCGCCGTGGAGAACCCGCTTAGCTTGTTGCCTCGTGTTAACCACCTGTTTTTGGCCTTTGATAACGTATCCATCGCCACTGAACTTTCGATTCTCGACCAGATGCCTGCGGAATCTAAGCCTATATGGATGCAGCATGGAGGATTTTATCGACCCATCTTGGACCTGTCAACGCCGTGGGTCAGCAGCCCCGTGCTAAACAAGCCGTCAACACCAGCGTACCTTTACGTTCAGCCGTCAACACCCCCGAGTCAACCACAATGCAAAGGAACGTCCCTGAAAAAGGGCACTAAGACGCTCAGCTCGTCTCCACGAAATGGATCATACCCCCTGAAGTATAGGAATCTCACCGTTTACAAAGTTATACGTAGATTAGTCCGGAAGAAAGGTAGGACGATTGGCCTCTGGGTTAACTTAACATTATATGAATAGCTATGACGCAGGGAATTCATCTGAAGACTCCAAAGCGGTAGTCGATGGTGATTCGATGGATGAAGTGCCCCTGCGAGATTGGAAGGCATGGGGTTATTACGCTTACCCGAAGTTACATGGTCACTATTTGAGAAATTTTCGTACGTTCAATAAATGAGCATCAGACAGTGACAGTCATTCGGTCTGATATGATTGATATCCTCTAGCACCGGAGCAGAATCTCCCTCTTGCTGTAAATGTTGAAGAAGTATTCAGGAGCGTCGCAGATGATAGAAGAGTACATCCTGATCGTTGGATACCTGGCCTGCAGCATCCCGCTTTGCCTCCACGTCCAGAGAGGTGGAAATCTCACAAGAAGGGCGACCCTCTACCATTTCCTTGGGCCTGCCAATTGAATCCATTCTTACAGCACGTATCGTTTGGTCGGCCTGGCCTCAGTTGGGACATATCCCTTCCAGCTTCAGAATGCTACATGGGGCACACGAACGTTCTTATTCCCTTGTCCAAGGCCGACAAAGCCCAACCCGCAACATACCCATTTCTGACTCATATGTACATCAACTCTCTCGCCGAAGATCCTTATCCAGAACACTTCTGGCCCTTCTATGTCGTCAACGAAAATGGGATTACTGTGCAGGACGTCCTAGATAAGGTGTATGAAAACTTCCAGCAGTATCTCAGTATAGCTGAATTTCAATCATGGAAAGCTCATTACTATCGTCAAAACGCGGCAAGAGTGGCCTTTGAAGCTAGGTTAGGCCACAGACTTGGGCAGAAAGCGCGTCGCGTCGACATTCTTGGCACTCACAGCATGTTCCGTGGTCTGGAGCCTCATCCTAATCGTGAAGGTTGGACGTTGTTTGTTGGATTGGTGTGATTCCTTGCCAGTTCGTATTCGGACCTGATACTTAATCGCTGATCGACGCTATGATACGCTCTGGCTAATTCAACTTCCCACGCCTATGAACGCGCAGGATCCCATTCGGCCATGACACTATGTCTCTGACCGTTGCATGTATCTTAGATTAAATTTACGCGGCTCATTCATGTTCGCAGGTCTGTTGATATTTGTTCGGCATTTTGCTTCACCCCAATGTATGAAATAGTGTATATTCAAGTAAAGTTCATTCACCAAACTCGAATTACAAATGGGCAGGGCGTCGGATTCACTTGAAGTGAGGGACAAGGACAGGAGGTTTATGGAGAACATCTGAGGTCTATCAGATCCTAGCACCCAGAATGTACCGTCGCACCATTCCGTCGTTCAGATCCAACCCAATACCACCGGGACGTTGTTGCGGCCATCACTGTTCATGATTGACCCAGATGAAAACGAAGACGCTTTTTTCTTTTCACCTCCCAAGTGCTTGCTCGAGACAAGCCACGGCAGTCAAGTACCGTCGGGCCGGGTCGGCAAACGGGCCGCTATTGAGGAGGTAATCCTAATGACTTCCAAGTCCTTGGAAGCTGAGAGTAATCTGCACGCTTTACATATATGATATAAAGGAAATTGTGCTATAGTCATTGCCAGTATAACGTGAGGCGTTGGAGGAATTCGCCTCCAAACTGGGTTGACGTTAACTAATTGCCAGCGGCCTGCCTTGTTATTCATATGGCAATTGCACGGCGTGTCTTCTCATGATATCAGAATTGGAAATTGAATCATCTGTACCTGTGTGATGCTACATCACATGGTGAAGCATCTGCAGTATTGCGTGATCGCGAGAACAAGTGTAAAAGTGAGGGCTGCTTGGAACCATTCGTCCGTTTACCACTCGCACCTCCCAGACCATGACTCAAGCTCCACTCGTCAAGTTGAACAATGCCGCTAATGACCTCAAAATTCCTGCAATTGGATTGGGTAAGCAAGAGGAGTTTCTATCGGTGCCTCAGGGCCCTTTGTCAAGCTAATCATTCATTCGGGGTCGCCAGGAACTTGGCAGTCAAAGCCTGAAGAAGTTACACTCGCAGTTGAGTATGCTCTCAAGGAGGCAGGATATAGGCACATTGATTGTGCTTGGTCCGTAGCAAATTTTTCCTACCCATTTATCCTGACCCTTGAACGCATGCTGAAGGGGTTACATGAATGAGAAAGATGTTGGAGCGGGTATTCGTAAATCTGGTGTCCCTAGGTCTGAAATTTTTGTAAGCCTGTTAGCCCTGACTCTTCAGGCTGTCCCACGACGATCCCGACGATCTAGATTACGGGAAAAGTATGGGGGACTTGGCATAACCGCGTCGAACAGTGTCTTGACCAGACGCTTTCCGACCTCGGTACCGACTATCTGGATCGTGAGCACATACGTCTTAGTCCTTAAAAACATGACTGCGACATTCTTTACTCAGTGTATCTCGTCCATTGGCCCATTCCACTCAATCCGAATGGTAGTCACCATTTTATGCCCTTACTTTCGGATGGCACACGCGATGTTGATCACTCCTGGAAGCTCCAGGACACGTGGAAGCAGATGGAGGCACTCTTGGAAAAAGGTGTGTGAACATGTCAAGTATGACATTCTTGCGAGAAAGGAACAATCGGATACCGTGGCAGGGAAAGTCAAAGCAATCGGGGTGTCCAACTTTTCGCAGTCAAAGCTAGAGGAAATTCTTCCGACAGCTAAAATCATTCCTGCTGTTGACCAGGTAAAAGATCTAGCTGTCGCTGATGATCAAATGGTTAACCCGATGAATTTGAGCTTGAACTGCATCCTTACAATCCGCAGCACAATCTTGTTGCGTACCTCAAATCAAAGGGCATTGTTCCTCAAGCATACTCCCCATTAGGTTCGACCAATTCCCCTCTCCTGAATGACGAAAAGGTCGTGGAAATTGCAAAGAAACTCTCTCTCAATGCGTCAGATGTGCTCCTCGGTTATCATGGTATGATCCTCTTGGCGATTGGTACGTACAAAACGTGCGTCTGACCACTCGGCTTTGTTAGTTGCGAAGGGCTTCGTGGTGCTGGCAAAGTCTGTAACTCCTTCCCGCATTGCATCTAACCTACCCGGTGCCGTGTCGGCTGCCGAAAAACTTGACAAGGCCGATATCGCTGAGCTGGACGGGCTTGCCGCCAATGGGAAGCAGAAAAGGTTGGAGATCTATATAGCCTTTAAGATATATACGGTTGATGTGTATTTATCTTTTGTCGATCTAGGTTTGTCACTCCGCCCTGGCGTGCGTATACAGTTTGCTTGACACCTGAGGGCTAAGAGTTTTCTTACTAACCTGACCCTTCTCCCTTGTGGCAGCCGTCGACCTTGGATTCGAAAACTGGCCACCTTTCAAGAAGTGATTGATGTGCATAGCATTCCGCTGAAGAAGTTTCATCTCGAGTTAATGATGGCATGTGCATGCGGCTGTAGAAGCGTTCTGCGCTTGATATAAACGCTCGGGTTGTACATGAGTAGATAATAGCAACTCATATCTTTATCACCATTCAATGTCCAGGGTGGCCGCGGTTCGTGACACTGGTCGACATCAAGCTTTCAGATTTTCGGCCTTGAATTGAGTTTGACGTTTGTGTTACTGACGTATTGCAAGGAACCTTGAGAAATTGGTGTGCCACTGAGAAATGGACAGCGTTCAACGTGAGTGCAGCGGCCTACATGGAGATGACATGAATGGGCGCGAGCGTCATGGGCGTCTCATAAAACCTTGTATCGAGATCGAAAAAATTTTACGATGATTGCACAGCTGCAAGATATGAAATCATCTCATCAAGGAGCTACGATGTATGAGAGGTATGAGGGAGAGGGTGCCAAGATGTTCGAGCTTGATCTTGAATCCCGTACATTTACTGATTTGATAGGTCTTATGGTTGCAGGAGTTGGCCGCTGGCCGCATATCGGCTTAAAGTCTTTGAGTGGGAAACACGAACGTCCGGTGTCACAATGTCAGGCACTCGGGGGAGACCGAGATTCTCACGCCAGCACTCAAGGCACGCGGCAAACTTGAGTCAGACGATCTTCAGCACAAACCAAGATGAAACAAAGTCTGTTGACATTACTATCGCTTCATATGCCGGGCTAATGTAAAAATCAAGAACAGATCCCGTTGATATGTCCGGTTTTGATTCGTTCTTTGGAGCTTTTTTTCCTCAGGCCCGGTTAAGCTGTGCTACCTCAGAAAATCCATTTAAAGCGGAAGGAATCTGAGCAAACCATCCCCCATCCCACCTATTTCCTTTCCGCCTGTTTTCTTTAGAGTACCTTTCCTTCGTATTCTTTCAAGCTATGCCCAGCGCTACCATACACTCCCGCGATCTCGATGCAACATCCGATGCTATTGACGAAGGTAAGGGCTACAAAGCTCTCCTACAGAAAACGATTCACGTATGCTTCTAGTTAATGTGCTGAAGGGCGAGACATGGAGCCAAAACTCGGACTTTGATGCCGAGAAGGATAAGAAAAAGTTCAGAGACTATGACTCCGCTTGTGACCGTGTCAAGAACTTTTACAAAGAGCAGCATGGTTAGCATTTAATCTTAGCTCGAATTGCTAGTTCTCATTGAACTGCGACATTAGCAAAACAAACCGTAGAGTTTAATATCCAGGCTCGAAATGATTTCAAGACCAAGAAGCGCGCTCGTATGGGGGTATGGGAAGCCATGGAAATGCTCAATACGTTGGTCGATGAGTCTGATCCTGACGTTCGTGCAATTTTTTTTATTTCGATATCCCTTTGGCTTAATGTTGGATTGTTCAGACAACGGTATCCCAAATTGAACATTTATTGCAGACAGCCGAGGCAATTCGAAGAGACGGAAAGCCGGATTGGATGCAGGTTAGTCACCACTAGCTATGCATCCTTTTTTCTTAAAATTTTATCCAGGTTGCTGGTCTTGTACACGATCTTGGAAAGCTCTTGATCCTCTTTGGATCGGAGGGTCAATGGGACGTTGTCGGAGTAAGTCATTGAATTTGCTATGTCCATTACATTAGTAACGACATGTTTTAGGACACATTTGGTAAATATGACTTCTTGAGGTCCGGTCCCTAAACCTTCACTCAACTCCATCATCTTTAGTGGTCGGGTGCAAATTCTCGGATAAAATCATCTACCCTGAGACTTTCAGTGAGAACCCCGATTCGCGTCATAGTGTTTACTCTACCGAGTACGGCATCTATCAACCGCACTGTGGCCTTGACAACGTCATGTTGTCTTGGGGTCATGACGAAGTACGTTCAATATGATTCATCGTTGTCGCTTTGCCTAATTATCTTCTCTTTTCTTTCAAAGTATTTATATAATGTCCTAAAAGATCAAAGCAGCCTTCCGGACGAAGCGCTTGCTATGGTCAGATACCACAGCTTCTATCCTTGGCACCGCGAAGGTGCTTACTCGCATCTTACGAACGAAAAGGATCAAAAGATTCTGGCCGCCGTTCAAGCATTCAACCCATACGACCTTTACAGCAAAACTGATGCACCATGTGACATCGCAAAAATCCGCCCTTATTATGAGGGGCTAATAGCAAAATATTTCCCTCCTGTCCTTGATTGGTAGACGACAGACCTAATCCTCGATTTGTTCTTCGACACTCGCTATTACCATTCGCTTTCCAAGTAAACCTTGATAATACCCTCTACCGTATGCCTTCGCTATACTTTGCACTCTTTTCTATCTTAGATAATGCAAACCCTGAACATTACAGTGATGTATCCATTAGATGCTTATCCTTTAGTTTCTAACTCCTTTAGCTTTTTACAACATTATACTTTTTAGTTTAGTTTACACATGTAGCACGTTTCGAGTTGAAATGCTGACGCCAGTTAGAGAGGTTGATTAGATAACGATCAAGCGATAAGATTGTGCATCCGTCGCTCGCAAATTGAAAACTTCCCGACTACTATGGCCGATACGACGATTGTACCAGAGAGCACACTCCCCTACCCACCAATACACACTGACAAGAAATTTGTGGCCCTTTCTGACTGGTTTGTCTGCAGCAATTTGTTATTCACAATCCCTGAGCGTTACACTCCATGGGCAGGGATGGCACTATCACAAACCGTGACTCCAATGACTGTGAGCGCTGGCTGCATGAAGCAAATCACCAATACTATAACTCACGCGGGCGCATGGTATGTTACCAGATATGACAGATAATCTCGGATATGGCAAGGAAAAACGAAGGCAGGGAAACTTGCAAGTTTTAGCTGGGCATATAACTTTTAGGTTAGAAGCCAAGCGACGAAATCTAGAACCACAACATAATTCTTATCTTAGGGACTCATTCCGAGAGATGCTGGAAAGTGTGGCAGCTGCAGGGCACACTTTCGAAGAATGTAAAGAAGTTCTTCGCAGAGGTCAGTCGCTCTGTTTCCGTCTCGTTATGATTGACCTTTGGTGTTCGTCAGATATCAAGCTCGATCCTGGATTCAAGGAGTTTTATGCATGGTGTAAAGCCAATGATATTCCAGTGATTATAGTTTCCAGGTATACTTTTGGCGTTTCTCCACGCCCGAAAAACGGAACACTTACCTAACCATATGTTCCAACAGCGGAATGGCCCCGTTAATCCGCGCAGTACTGTCCAATCTCGTCGGTGAAGAATCCGCCAGGGAGATAGAGATCATTGCTAATGATGTCACTATCCATCCCGACGGCAGATGGGAGATCAAATACCGTCATCCACAAAGGTAGATATTAATCACGCGTCCGGCATGAATAGTCCTAGTCAAGAGTTTCATAGTGTTTTTGGCCATGACAAATCACAAGCTATCCTCCCTTACCGTGCCCTCCCTAACCCTCCGACTCTGTTCTTCTTCGGGGACGGCGTATCAGGTAATTTGGCTTTCCCTTCATTGTTACAAAAGGATTACGCGTTTGATACAGTTTACGTTAGATATATCAGCAGCCAAACATGCTGATCTACTTTTCGTAAAGGTTAAAGGTGACGGGGAAAATGACCTGGCGGCATATTGCAAGAGGGAAGGCATCGGACACGTCCTGTTCGATGATTTTTCAAAGGCACTACCAGTAGTGCAATCCGTCGTGGCTGGAGAAAAAAATGTAGCGCAGATCGTCCAGGAGTAGAGGCCCGAATAAACTAATACAAGACAGAGGACTCCCATCGAGGATAAAATAAAACATGTAGAGCTTTCCCTAGATGAAAATCGATTAAAATCAAGTTACACAATCGTCCTGCAAATTCTGCGTTCCACGACACCGAATCTAGTACTTCAGGCTTGTTTATTTCCAGCCGGGTTTCGAGCAAAGACGTTCCAAGGGGGCACTTATAGTAACGGGTATAGATAAATCGCCTGGAAAAAAGATGCCCGAGTTGGGCAGTGACATTGATCACATTGGATAATGCCACGAGAGACTCAACAAAAGCGTGCAGAATTCCTATGCCAGTTCACAATCATCTAAGATGTGAGTCAGTGATGTAAATGTGCGTTTCACAGCTGTATGTTATGAACTCGCCTTGATCGAGCGACTTGACTTGTCTGCCAAGTGCAGGCCATGGGCGCCAAAACGCGCCCATGAAGATATAGGGGATGTGAATCCGATGGTGATACTGGAACTGGGTCTGGGAGGCTAGGTGCAAAAATTTCGTCAAGTTCGTGTTTCGAAAATCTAAGGCTCTGATAACGGGACCACATACGCTTATAGATCAATTCAAGAGAAAATTTCCAAGTCTCGATTTAACTTATTTTGAGGTTTCTAGATGCTTTGACTGTACACAATTTCGGAGGATTTGAAGATGACTAAGGGTGTTAGAGCTTTTCAACTTCCACGTGCAGTTCCGAAATCTTCTCGAGACTCTAGCACTTTACTGCCCAGCCTCCTAGGCTCTAATCTACTGGAGAGTCTCATCATCACGACTCATCTTCTACCAACACAATTTCGTTTCCTCTGTGCATAGGCTAAGGCAGTGTCCGATCTATGTGTCTTAGTATTGAGAGCCCATTATCGCGTGCTACGATCTAACCAATCTCCATCGACTTTGAAAGGAATCCATTGACTCGATCTCTCTTACTTTGTCTACCTATGTGAAGAGCTCGCGGATTTCCTTGACCCCCCATTGCCCGTCTATCACTGGGTGCCTGTCCCCAGATGCGCTGACCCTTCTACTGTCGTTCGACCTGCAGACCATCATTGCTGGCAAATGAGTAACACGCCCTTCCTCCACTGTCCTAATTCATCCATCATATAACCAGATCATTGGAACAAGCACGTAAACCAACAACAACACCATGGTAACTGCTGCTTTTCGATCACGGATTTTTGAAATTTACCCCAGCTGCATTGCGCTTTAACGCTTGAGCGACCGTCCACGTAGCCCACCAATTCAAGCCTAGATCCAAACCCTATTAACTAAGACCTCGCGCTAATGCTGCCAAATGGCGCGCGACTAACAATGTAAGTCGCCGCCTACGTTGTGGACCTTAAACATTCGCTCTATCGTATGTGCTAGATCAGGTTTTGCTATGTTACTACAGGCCTACTCAGGAAGCCCTTCTACCTTCCTTGTTTCGTGAAGTCCTCCATCGAAAGGCTTCATACTTGATTCTGCGCTTGGATTTGTGCTCCACCATGACGCCAGATACTAGCTTCTCGCAATCTTCGTCTATCAAGCAAGAAGCTGATGCGCTCGCCGCAAAATCAATCAATTGCGAGAGCTTCTCGACATCCTCCATACAAAACTGTATATAAATACACTATCTGAAATGCTGCTCGGCACCGTGATGGTCATATCCCCGGTTCATGAACGGCATAGCTTATCTTTTACCAACCAAGTTATCTACTCGGTTCTGCGATATTGCCAAATGCTAGTACAGCTCACCGGCATATACAGCAACCTCACATGCTCTCTTACAATAGCTCGTTCATTGGCTATCCGGTAGTTTATACAGATGTATATCTGTGACTGCACTAGTGTATGGCTTTAGAGGTTTAGGACATCCATGAGTCGATGAGGTGAACTCAGAACCCAGTGGTTCTATGCGCTTTCCAGTATTGCTTATCTTGATGACTAAAGTAAGCATCTTTTCTCTGGATCTCATTTTCGTAACCAAGGATTAGAGCGGATTTGGCTGACACTGCATGATGTACCAGAAACGCAAATGAACGTGCTGTTCAGACTCCACCTTCTAGCGCAACATCAGCCAATAGCTGTACCGAGCCGAAGTACAGTTGTTGCAAGCTTCACGACTAGCTTTCATCATGCTTTACTGTATATGTTGAGGCAAGCGGAATTGCTGGAAGGATGACCTAGGTCAGCGCTGCGGTCGTGAGCTGGCGGCTTGATTAAATAACAGCTACATATTGCTCTAGGCTATGGATGGCGGCTCGTCGGCGTGCAACTCGGAAGCGACTTCGTGCATATATTTGGAGTACTTGTTATGCGCTGGCGCTGGAAAAAAGTTGTACACACCACTCACATGCAATTATACCACAAATATCCATAGGTCAAGCTTTCTATAAAAGCTGCCCAGGCGAGCAACGAAGGCCATCACTTCTCATCGTGCTGAAATTGTATCATGGTTATCCCTTTTGCTCTTTCTCTTCTGCTCGGCGCCATTTCGGCGGTCGCAATACCCCATGCTAGTGGTCGTACACAGATGTGCGTACTGATTTGCCATGCTGATTTGCCCAGGGTCACTGATAGTTCTTGTTAGGATGTGTGGATCGGAGCTTAGCGATGAGCAAGTCGCGCTCATGGAACAAGATTTTGCAGCTAAGCAGGGCCAAGCCGGTAACTTCTCAACACAGGCTGTTCTCAATGTCGGTGTTTCTCGTTTCTCGTGTCAGTCTCAAGTTACCTAGATTTTCTCTTGCCTCAGGTTCACTTTCATGTCATCAGCGCGAATGGCACTCTGAATGGGGGCGAAATCCCGTCAGTACCTCGCCTTCAAGCTATCTATTACATGCCTCAGCCTTAACTACAGGGATTCCCAGATCAACGAACAGATCCGTGTCCTCAATGATGCCTATGATTTCATGGGCATCAGATGGGTGCTCGCTGGCACTGACCGTACCAGAAATACCCGCTGGTTCAATTTTGCCAGCCCACGCACCCGCGAGCAGGGCCAAATGAAGCAGGCTTTGCGGGAAGGTAATGCTGCTGACCTTAACGTCTACACTGTTGGGTAAATATAGTTACACCTACGTTTTTCCGTATCTAATGCAGTTTCATAGCTTTACACAGCCTGCCGTGGAGGGCCTGCGTGGGTATGCAACTTTCCCCAACGCGTATCGTCGCGGTCCAAAGGATGACGGCGTCGTCATCCTTTACTCTACCCTCCCTGGAGGCACTGCTGCACCAAACAACCTGGGCCAGGTCCTTCCTCTACTCCGGTACTGGAATTGTTCTAACACGTCACTATCAATATAGATATTGACACATGAGGTCGGTCACTGGGTTGGCCTCTTCCACACTTTCCAGGGTGGTTGCTCTAGCCCTGGAGACATGGTCCTCGACACTCCAGCAGAATCATCTGCTGCTCGTGGCTGTCCAGTAGGCCGTGATACCTGCACAGGCGGAGGCGCCGACCCTATCCGTACGTAAAAACCTATACTCAAAGTAAGCAATGTTGCTGACTAGGCTCTATCAGGCAATCACATGGACTACACGGATGATGCCTGCAAGACCGGGAATGGCTTTACAGTTGGTCAAGTTGCCCGCGCGAGAAGTCAATTGTTGACTTACCGTAGGGTAACTTTGTGAGCTGTTACAGGCGATAGTATAGTTTTCTATCACGACAAAGTGTGCGGAATTTATGTTGCGTTTATGGCAGAAGAATATTTTTGGACATCGCTGGTCATGCCAGATCAGAACCCAACCCTGTTTCCAGTTTCAATCACTACCCCAAATGTCATAATTCTCTGCTTAATCAATACCCTTATCTCGCGCTGTTAGTCCTTTTTCTTTCGTTCTCACTAAGTCTCTGTTCTTGCTCATCTGCCGTTGACATTGGAAAAATTGCCTGAGCCTGCATATCTAATGGTGCTGTGGAACTTACTAGCCCTTCTCAGGCTTTATATGTTGTCCCGGAAATCTCTCGGTCTGCTAGCATGCCGTATGGATTCATAAATTTCGACACCGTCGTGTGCTTAACCTTCGTATATCATACCCAAAGATAGAAGCCAACGTTCTCGCTGCCAATCGCGAAGATGTAACGGCCCACGGGCTCCGTCTCCGATCCCGGTTCACATATGGTCACAGTACCGTACAGAACTCGTGCGGACCTCACAAGAACAAAAAGTCAATCGAAATGCCTGTTGATTGTGAGGCAACTCGGATTGTGCATATTCATTGCGGACTACAATACGTATTTGCGCTGGTTCTTCACAAGTGTACATAACAATCTGCTATGCTAATTTACCCAGGGCCACTGATAGCTCTTGTCAGGATATGTGAATGAGCAAGTCGCGCTTATGGAGCAAGATTTTGCAGCTAAGCAGGCTCAAGCTGGTAACTTTTCAACACAGGCCACTCTCAATGTTGGTGATTCTCGTTCTTCGTGTCAGTCTCGGGGTACTTAGTTTTCTATCACCTCAGGTTGGCATTCATGTCACCAGCACGAATGGCACTCTGAACGGCGGCGAAATCCTGTCAATACCTCGCCTTCAAGCTATCTATTACATACCTCAACCTCAACTACAGGGTTTCCCAGGGTGGTCATAGCTAGCATCAGAGTACGTTATTCCTTGCTCTTGCTAATGGTCTAGATTTACTCTTTTCAGACAACGAGGGGATGATACAAGTTGGAGGCAACGTATGCCACAGGGCGAGCTCACGACCTGCGCTCGTCCGTGGGTCGTTATCTTTTATCACCGTTGGGCTGTTAGATTATATTGTTTGGCTTGCCAAACATCACCGTAGGTGATAAGATAATCACAGCCTCATGAGCGCAGGTCGCGGCATATGGTTTTAGGAGCCTGCGTCTAGATCAAAATAGGCACATAAAAATATGAAGTATCAATCCCATCACGATGCTAGCACCCGTTAGCTGCTCAGGCAAATTATCTGCTTATTGCTTGAGGTGTTTTCTTGATTCCCTCGCAAATCCTTTTTATTGTTGAGCGTGCGATTTTCTTCTTATACTATATACCTGCACTGCTAAAATCGATGTATAAGACTATGAGCAACAACATCGTAATCACCCCCCCGGGTCAGTGCGGTTACGGTGACCTCTGGAAATCGTCTCGGATGCTTCGCGCATTCATACTGATTTGCGCTGGTTCTTCTGCTTTTTTAGTATGAGCTTAGGATGGCATCATTCGCATCAGTTTCACATCCTTCACTAACACACATCAAATTTGAAAGTGCACAATTGGGTCATGTATGCTAATTAGTCACTCTTGATCAGCCCATAAATGCCCGTGGATCGAGCGTTGTATAAAGCTATGGGAGCGAAGAAATCGCCTCCCATCTTGCTGAAGTCGTATCATGCTGGTTGCTTTTGCTCTTACTCTCTTGCTTGGCGCCGCTACGGCGATTCCGGCACCCCATTCACGAAGGTACGAAGCCTTTCTTATGATCAACTACTCGTTTTTAAGAGTGTCAATTCTTCTCCCTAGAACATGTGGATCGGAGCTCAGCACTGAGCAAATCGCGCGGATGGAGCAAATGTTTCAGGTTAAGCAGGAGAAAGTTGGCAATTTCTCCAAACAGTCCGCTACACTGAATGTTAGCTTCTAATTGATTGCTTGAACGGATGACCTCAAGATATTTACATCTTCCGCCGTCTAGGTTCATTTTCATGTCATCAGCGAGAATACTACCACCGCAGGAGGCAACATCTCGTATGTAGCCACCCCAAGGTTTAATTATTACATCGTCTGACTTTGACTGCAGAGACTCCCAGATAAAAGAACAGATTCAAGTCATGAATAAGGCCTATGTTGATATGGGCATCACATGGGCACTTGCTGGCATTGAACGCACTAACAATTCCGACTGGTTCAACAGCGTTGGCCCGAACACTCCTCAACAAACTGCTATGAAGCAGAGCCTGCGACGAGGTGGTGCCGCCGACCTGAACGTCTATACCGTTGGGTACATATTGTTACATCTACACAATTTGTGTTTGATATAGCTCCTTAGCTTTAAATCTGGCTCAGGTGCTGGCCTTCTCGGATATGCAACTTTCCCAAGTGACTACCATGGCAATCCGCAGGATGATGGCGTTGTCATCCTCTACTCGTCGGTCCCTGGAGGGTCTGCTACACCATACAACTTAGGCCAGGTGCTTTTCTTACGTCAACGGTTCTAGAATTTTTCTAACATACCCCGCCATAAAATTAGACGTTGGCACATGAAGCTGGTCATTGGGTTGGTCTGTACCACACCTTCGAGGGTGGCTGCTCCGGCGACGGGGATTCCGTCTTTGACACGCCGTCAGAATCTTCCCCTGCCTTTGGTTGTCCAACTGGTCGTGATAGCTGCAAGGGTGGAGGCGCCGACCCAATCCGTACGTATGACCCCCTTCTCAGGAAAAGCACTATTGCTGACTGTGTCTATGCTAGATAACTTTATGGATTACTCTGATGATGCTTGTATGACAGAGTTTACGGGTGGCCAAATCACTCGTGCAAAGAATCAGCTGTTCACTTTCCGCGAGGTGTTTAATTAAAGGTTTGTAGGTAGTTAAATGGACTATGTTTTGTCGGATATACAAAATAAGCCTAGATGAAATGAAACCCTTACTTTCTTTGCGGCAGGAGGAACTTTTGGGAATATTACGAAGATAATCCCCAAATGCAGTGATTGCCTTGTTGGCGCCATCCCTATTCTGTCAGTCAGTGTTCTGAAATTCCTCTGCGGCTTTGGCTCCCCCCCTTCGCAAAGTAGTGTGCACTATGCAGAAAGATCAATGCAATGTTGTAGTGTCTAGCCGCCTTCATGACGTAATTATAGGCTCAAGAGCAAAAAGTAATTTCCTTGAAACGGTGTTTTGCAGTGTTTTGCAGGAGGCCGCAGGGGTGGGTGCTGCCGAGCTTCCGCTTTAAGTCATGTGATGTACTGGCTGCACAATATTAATCGTCGTCATTGGTCGAGTGAGACCAACGACCTCACAGTAGAATGACCGCCAAAGATCCGGCTCTTTCAGCTACTGATCTGGTTGAAGATAGCGCCAGTGTCGTCGACTGGGAGGAACTTCGCGAACGCAGTCTTCGACCAGGCGGATTTGGCTCAGAAAGACTAGAAATTTGGTGAGTGTCAGCCCAGATATCTCTCGACCAAAATTTATAGGGAAGCGTAGGCCCCGGCTTCTCAACGTCTCTACTATTCATGCGAAAGAACATTTAGAAGATGAACAGTCGCCCGCGGCTGAAGAACATCACGATGAGCGACAAATTCGTCTGGATACCGACCGCAGCTTCGTTATATACCCAGTAGGTGAAAAACCCTGCCAGCCCCTTTCTCCTTCCATCATTATGCTTTTATCTTACTCCCTCTCCTTATGCTATAGACTCACTGTCGTCGGACAGCAAGGAAGCTATGCAGGAGAAACTCAACCGCCTCTTGGTGTCAATATTCCGACGGCACCCCAAATTAAACTACTTTCAGGTTGGTATAGCCAACATTTGTCATTCGCTTACGGATTGCTTGAATACGATGCGACAGGGATACCATGACATTATAAGCGTTTTATTCTTAACACTACCAGATTCGCTGCAGCTACCGTGTGCGGAGAAGATTAGCTTACACCGAGTGCGGGATTCAATGGGTACGACGCTAGAGCCAGTACTTGGTCTTCTGAGGTACATTCGACGCTCAAATTGCGAGGCAAAGCTAATATTGCCTTGTTTATCAGAGTTACGAAAGCACTGCTGCGATTAGTTGATCTGGAATACGCCCAGAGTCTTGAACGGTATGCTTCACTATCATTAGATCTATCAATTTATCGCTCACGGCAACCTAGCTCGTCCCCTCTCCCCTTCTACGCCATTTCAAATCTTTTAACACTATTTTCGCACGACATGCCTACTCTTCCTCTTATTCAACATGTATTCGATTATATTCTCTGCCGTCCACCAATTATCATAGTGTATCTCGCTACAGCTGTACGTTTATTTCTTCTGCATTTCCTCTCTCCTAATTGATTAATTGGGAGGCTTAGATTATATTATCAAGAAAGGATGAGATAAAGCGTTTAGAAGAGGACGATGAGGATGGAGGAATGGGAATGGCGCATTCCTTGTTGAGCACGCTGCCTCCAATATCGGATGCATTGGATCAGGAATGTATGGATATCAAGGTGGAGGAACGCCCGGTTGATGTACGGGATGAGTCTGTTTGCACCGAGAAGCAGAAGACACAATCAGGCCTGGAATCAAATCGCGGTCACATCGCAACTGTGAAAGCGGAAGACCGTTCCGAAGATATCGAGACGACGACAACGACTTCACGAGATTGTCCCAGAAGCGACGGTACGGAAGAGATACTCGATAATGGACTAGAAGAGAAATCATCGCCGCCAACCATTAGATCCTTGTCATCGGCTCCAGTTCGAATACGAAAACCGGCGCATATCACGCTTTCATCCTTGCTTACCCAATCGGATGAGCTCTATACCCTTTACCCCCCATCTCATCCCGAGCTCTCGCTATCAAGTACAATGGGCCCGCAGAGCGTCGTATATACCTGGAGTAAATCACCTGGCAACCTTCCCACAGACGAAGAGGCAGAAGCTATGGTCAGCCGACCCGAACTCGTTGTCTACCCATACATCGAGGAAGAAGAAGCTGAAGAGGGCGATGAAGATGTATATGAGTGGGAGAAGTCAGAGTCTAAATCATCTCGAAGGAAGCGCGTCAAAGGAAAGTTACGTGAAAGAGTCAAGGGTAAACTTGGACGACTGCGTAGACTAAAGCCGGAGCGCCGGACGGGTACGATGGTTGCTGGTGCTGTGCTGGTACTTGGGGTGGCTGTTGCTGTGTATGGGATCAAGACGCGAGGGATGCATGCTGGGTCCGGGATCTATGGTGCAGCTAGAGCCGACGGGCAAGTACGGGAATGGAGGAAGGTCGCAGGGTGGTTAGGAAGTGCTGTTGTTGGTGTCACCGAGCGGGTTTTCAGTAAATCTTCATCTTCGGAACATTTGCACGACTGAGGATCTATGGACGATGTACCTTCTACATTCCCTTCACCTTCTTTTTTTTCCCTGCGATCTCTGCTCAGAGCAATATAGAATCTAGTCAGGGGCGTTCAACTGTTCAGTCACGAGTATCACGATTTGAGGCGCAATCTTTACTCACGCTATAGGGTAGGAATCATAATGTTCACTTACTAGCAATTGGGCTTGATCAGCGGTGGATTATTGACGAATGTCGATTGCCATAATATCTGCAACATTAATGATACATTATGGGAGGGGGATGGATTTGTCGTGGACAAAAGCGAAGACGGCAATCATCTTATTCCACCTGCCACTTGCAACCAACACCAGCTACGGTTCATATTATCGGTTTTCCTGATTCGTGCTTCTTCACGGCAGCGTACAACCCACCTCTTGGTAGGTTTATCCTACAAACTAGAAGCTGCGAGATCGACCAATTGCAAGGCCTCAAGTTCTTCTCGACTTCTTGACAGTATGACGTCATTTTATATGTCATAAAACGTCCTGCTCGGCATTGTGATCCCGGCTTTAGGGTAATTCTTCATGAAGTATTAAAAAAAAGCGATCGATTCTCCAACAGAGCTCAAAAATTGATATGGTTGAGCTGCGTGCGTTCTAGGTGCCCTATATATTACTGATCTGATTGCCAAACCGTGTATCTTTATTCGGATTTCGTTTTTGTATAGCATCGAGCTGTGGTGATTGATAGACTCACACAGGGAGCCGAGAAGTAAGGAATACCCAATGATCCTGTCTAGAACGCCCGCCTATTATATCTTCGCGGTAGACACGCTGAATTTTTAGATCAAGCTAACTTGCCTTTTTATACAAATTTTTGTAGTCTGTGCCGCTTTCCCTCCGCTTGGTCTTGCCCATATTCTCCCCTTCTCACGCAGTGCTATAATCGTTTGAAAGTACGATCGAGAAGACAAGAAACTCTTTCGCTCGAGAGAAGAGGTGGGCGCTGGATCCAAGGTTTTGTGGTCCGTTGTCGAGTATCGGCTTCAGACATCTGACAGCCGGACGAACATTGTAGTGCGACGCATGAATTATCTGCCCAGGGTCTTCTGCTTCTTATCGCTAACTTAGAACAGTATGGCTTACAATACTCCACTAGCATCGTCCAGCAGACCAGCACGGCATTGAGCAATACCGAACTAAGGTCATGCACACTATTCGTAGGCAATCTACCCATAAATACCCATGGATCGAGCGCTTTATAAAAGCTGTCAGGCAGCAACGGAGAAAAATCACTTCTCATCCTGCTGAAGTGGTAGTATCATGTTGACTGCTTTTGTTTTTACTCTCTTGCTCAGCGCCACTTCGGTGTTCGCAGCACCCCATGTACAAAGGTACATGTCCTTTACTATCCTCATCTCCTAGGATTATTAACAGATTCCCTTAGAACGTGTGGGTCAGAGCTCAGCAGCGAACAAATTGCGCTAATGGAGCAAGAGTTCGAGGCTAAGCAGGTGAAAGCTGGCGACTTCGCCACACAGTCCGCCACTCTCAACGTGAACTTCTGTTCTATTTCTGCTTGAAAGTATCCCATTTCCTTTATAGGTTTACTTTCATGTCATCAGCAAGGATTCTACCAAGGCTGGAGGCAACATCTCGTCAGCATTCTCTCTAAGGCTGATTACCACATCCTCTAACTTGTTTACAGAGACGCACAGATAGCAGAGCAGATTCAGGTCATGAATGCGGCCTATGCAGACATGAACATCACATGGCAACTTGCTGGTACTGATCGCACCATCAATCCCACCTGGTTCAATACTGCTGGCCCGGGTACTTCTCAGCAGACCGCCATGAAGCGGAGCCTGCGACGGGGTGGTGCCTCGGACTTGAACGTCTACACCGTTGGGTACATATTGTCGTATCTGCTTGATGCATCCTTGATATAGTTCCTTAGCTTTACCTCCGGCCCAGGCGCTGGGATTCTCGGATATGCAACCTTCCCAAGCGACTACAGTAAAAACCCACAGGATGATGGCGTTGTCATCCTCCACTCGACCGTTCCTGGAGGATCTAATGCACCATTCAACTTGGGCCAGGTGGTTTTCCTTCTCCGATGGTACTGGAACTTTGTCTAACATACGCTGCTATCCATATAGACATTGACACATGAGACTGGTCATTGGGTTGGCCTCTTCCACACCTTTGAGGGTGGCTGCTCTGGTATGGGAGACTTTGTCGCAGACACCCCACCAGAACTTTCTCCTGCTTTTGGTTGTCCAGCCGGTCGTGATACCTGCACAGGTGGAGACGTTGACCCTATTCGTACGTACAAATCTGAACTCAGTGTTAACGAGAGCAACGTTGCCGATTTTTGTCTTTGCCAGACAACTTTATGGATTATTCTGATGATGCCTGCATGGAGGAGTTCACACCTGGTCAAGCCACCCGCGCGGGAAGTCAATTGCTCACTTTCCGTGGGGTAAATACTTCAGAGGAGGATCTGTAGTACGATGGGATATATTTGGTCGATTTACGACCAAGAACAAATTCAATGGAACTTGAGAGATGTGAAGGGAAATAATTTCCAAAGGCACCAAACACTTTGCCCTTGCCATACCAATTGTGCCGGTCAGTCTGTTCTGAGGTCCCTCTGTGTCTTTCATATCACTTCCCCTCTTGGCTAAGTATTTCGAGCCCAGCTGTCTTGAGCTGCTTTCGCAATGTACTCTCGGCCGCAAGGATAAGAGTGACTTGAGAGATAATTCATTCTGGTATTACCCTCTGCCTCATCTTTTATTTTGGTGGACTGCAGTACGGGTACGCCCTGAGGGGAGTTGTCACAAAAGCAAGCGTGGCAATTGAATACCGGGGAATTTGGCCACCATATGAGATTACATTGTCCACGAACTGGCCTTAGAGTAACCGCCAAAGACTTGGCATTAACAGCCACAATTTAGTCTGAAGATAATAATTCAATGGGAGGAACTTCGCAATCGTAGTCTAGCAAGACTAGAAAGTGTCGGCTAGATGTTCCTCAAACAACCTTTAAAGGGAAGCGTAGCTCCCGGCTTCTCACCGTCTCGACTCTGTATTGGCGAGTCTGGTAAATTCGCTTTTTCTTTATTGTTACACGCAAAAGATTACAGAGGTATGTTAGATATTTCAACAGCCAAGCACACCGATTTGCCTGTCGTAAAACTCGTCGAAGGTGAAGAACATGGTTGGCCGTATAATCACTCCAAGGCATTGGTTACCAGGATTGCAGTCTGCCGCGGCTGACGATCAAATTGTAGCGCAAGTCTTCGGTGAATAACAGCATCAATGGCTACTAATGGAGCCACAGGACCTCCATTGAAAACTAAATCAAGGATGCCGTAAGAACCTGACTAGAATCAATGGCAACTGGCATACACTGATGCCGGAATTTCACGACCCGAATAACCTGAATTATGTTTTCCGCGCCCGACTATGCTTGTTAGTGAGATATCGATAGGCAAGAGCTAGTGAACACGTCAAAAGTGTGGACAGACCTAGACCAAAGCTAGGCGAGAGAACAGCGAACGACAATGAAGAAGCCGGTTATAACAAGAGGTGAACTGGATTCATGTTCACTACAGTACGTTCGCAACCATTAGTCTCCTGATCGGCATCTTTTTATATAGTTGTTCGGCACCGCGATCGTCGCTTTCTCGATTTTGACGTAAACTTTACGAATTTGATAACTCGCTTTGCCCTCCAACATAGACCTAGAATTTTGAATTCTCCGTGTCGCGTCTTCGTACGGTATCAAGCACTGTCCGTTGCTCGACTCATACATATTACAGGGCGACAGGAAGTTGGGATCTCAGAACCAGCAATCACGGCTCTATCATGAAACTCACGTAGGCCAAGCCAAAAATGATATGTTCACTGTAACTCGATCGTGATTGCTCGCTATGCAACTCGGAAGCGATCTCGCAAATACTCATACGTGTGTTATTTGCACCGGTCTTCCGCTTCTTCGTTAGCTGAAAATAGTATGGTTCGTGTCATCCACTAGCGCCGTCCAGCTGGCACATAAATTTGTATCAGACAAGGGTCGCGCTCGGTACTTGCACGCAATTTACTCATCAATACCATGGATCGAGCGCTCTATAAAAGCTACCAGGTAGCAACGAACGATCTCACTTCACACACTTGTTGAAGTTGTATCATGCTCGCTTCTTTTGCTCTTGCTCTCCTGCTCAGCGCCATTTCGACCTTTGCTGCACCCCGTCCAAGAAGGTACAGAGTCATTTTGTTATGCTTCAAAGGTTATTCCCTCAGTATTAATGATTCCTCCCAGGACGTGTGGATCGGAGCTTAGCGACGAGAGGGTCGCAATAATGGAGCGAGAGTTTACGGCTCAGCAGGCGAGAGTTGGTAACTTCTCTAGAAAGTCGGTCACCCTCCAAGTCGGTTTTCATCTATCTCTTGCTTGAATGAATCACAAACTCTTCCGTTCAGGTTTTCTTTCATGTCATCAGCGAGGATTCCACCAGGGATGGAGGTAACATCCCGTCAGTACCTCACCCTCAGAATAATTATCACACCCTCTAACGTTAAATATAGTGACGACCAGATACAAGAACAGATCGACGTCATGAATGCGGCCTATGCTAACATGGGCATAACATGGGAACTTGCTGAAACGAAACGCATCAACAATTCCGACTGGTTCAATCGCGTCGGCCCAGACACACCTGAGCAAACTGACATGAAGAAGAGCCTGCGACAAGGCGGTGCGGCTGATCTGAACGTCTATAGTGTTGGGTACGTATTGTTACATCTACCCAGCGCATGCTTGACATAGTTTTTCAGCTTTAAATCTGGCCCAGGCGAAGGGCTTCTCGGGTATGCAACCTTCCCATGCGACTACAGTGACAAACCGCAAGATGACGGCGTTGTCATTCTTCATTCGTCTGTCCCTGGAGGGACTAATCCACCATACAACTTGGGACAGGTGCTTTCTCCACCGACTTACCAGAATTGCTCTAACATGCTATTGACCCAGACGCTGACACATGAAGCTGGCCATTGGGTTGGCCTCTACCATACCTTCCAGGGTGGCTGCTCTGGCAAGGGAGATACTGTTTCTGACACTCCAGCAGAATCGTCTCCTGCCTATGGCTGTCCAGCCGGTCGTGATACTTGCGAGGGCGGAGGCGTCGACCCTATCCGTACGTGTAACTTATTTTCAAGGAGAGCAGCGTTGCTGACTGTCTTTGCCAGACAATTTTATGGATTATTCTGATGATGCTTGCATGACAGAGTTTACGCCCGGCCAAGCCGATCGTGCGAGAGAACAAATATTAGTCTTCCGTCTGTAAACTAGGCGGTAGGATGGGGTATAATATAATCCGTCGGATGTAATTTCCTTAATTAATCAATTAAACATTTTTAGAATATCATATTTTGCTGATGTTTGTACCTCTCAACAGCGTTCATGTGATATGATACTTCCCGATTATCGAATATCGATTAACATGTAGGCGTTTAAGCTCCCACCGCTGACAGGGTATGACAAATCTTCAAGTCCCTCAAGCTCGCCAGTATCATCATCTACTCCCAAAACATGGCTATCGAACCAGTTTTTCCTGTCTCACCCCTCCCAACACTCGAAAGGCTCAATGCCACCATTCCAGCTGACTTGGATCCTAAATCGGTAGCAAAGAAATGGCTTGACGCGTTTGCGGCCGCAGCTGAAGCCAATAACGTACAAGCGCTAATCCAGCTTCTTCTTCCCGATGCATTCTGGCGCGATATGCTCGTCTTTACTTGGGACTTTCGCACATTCTCTGGCTCTTCAAAAATAACACAATTCCTCATTGATCGCCTGGCATCGACAAAGGCGACTGCTTTCACCTTGCGCGATGAATACTTGGGCTTGCAGCGGCCTTATCCAGACTTGGCATGGATCAGTTTCATATTCGACTTCGAGACGCAAGTTGGGGTCGCATCTGGAATAGTGCGTTTAGTTCCAACCGCCAATGATGAATGGAAGGCCCACACCATATATACAAACTTGGAAAACCTGAAAGGCTTTCCTGAGAGGATAGGGCATTTGAGGGATCATTCAACTAATCATGCAAGTTGGATGGAAGATCGGAAGCGCGAAAGCGAATTTGTGGACAAGAAACCTGTGGTAATCATTGTAGGCGGGGGCCAATCTGGTCTGATTGTCGCGGCAAGGTTGAAGATGCTAGATATTCCGGCCTTAGTGGTGGAAAAAAACTTAAGGATCGGTGACAATTGGAGAAATAGGTATGATGCATTGTGTCTCCATGATCCGGTGTGTGAGTAGTTTTTGCGGATACCTTTCGTTCTCTTTCGCCTGCTGATAGCAGCAATGAATATCAGGGTACGACCATATGGCATATATTCCGTGAGTCGACCGCACTTCGTCTTCTACTCAATTAAAGACTTTCGCCGCTAAAGCTTTCCACCGACATGGCCCGTTCATACTCCGGCAGTAAAGGTAAGTATGTAAAGCTCCTTGCGAGTGCACTTATGGACTCGTGAGGCTAGCTCGCCAACTGGTTGGAAAATTATGCTGAAGCTCTCGAGCTCAACGTTTGGACTTCTGCCAAAGTCCTGAACGCTACTCAAGTCGGTGAACTGTGGAATGTCACGATCGAACGTGGAGACAGAACAGAACGCTCCTTCTCTGTACGGCACGTCGTTTTTGCCACTGGACTGGGGAGTGACGATGGCGGCATCCCCGCCTACCCTGGCATGGTGTGTTCTTCAATAATTATTAGCTTGTCATCTCACGCAAGGTGTCTCGCAGAACGTTTTCAAGGGTCAGATGCTTCATTCCACACGCCACAAAAGCGCAACAGACCATCAAGGCAAAAAGGTCGTTGTGATAGGAGCATGCACATCCGGTAAGAAGCTAATCAGGCTCTGGCAAGGGACGGACAAAATGACCCTGTCTCAGCCCACGATATTTGTGCGGACTATTCTCGCTATGGAGTCGGTGAGTGCTTGAATGCAAAAACCTGCTCGCCCTTTTCAATTCGGTAATAATAGACGTGACGATGTACCAGCGTAGCTCAACGTACATAATGACGACCAAAAATGGATGGGGAGTTCTCTTTGGAGGTGCTTTGTCTGTTTCTTTATTCGTTGAAGAGCGTCTGATGTTGGAATTGTACAAGGCACATATTCTGAGGACGGCCTTCCGGTCGACATCGCAGACCGAGTAACTGCTTCTTTCCCTCATCACTCAACTATAGAGCTTGGCGCTCGCAGCACAAATGCTATCGCTGAACTAGACAAGTAAACTCGATCATCTCTGAGCTCTTTCCTACTTCATTGATTTGAAAATCTCAGAGATATTCTAGATGGACTCCGAGCACGCGGATTCAAATTGAACTTTGGTATACAGGGCACAGGATTCGGTTTACTTGCATGGTCTCATGCAGGAGGTTACTATCTTGGTACATCAGATTCTGCAATCGAAAATGGACAAGTATACTTACGATCATCCCCATGGATAGACACTGGCGCCAGTCAGCTCGTTATTGATGGTAAAATAAAGCTGAAGAACGGGAGTCCCATCGACAGATTCACCGAGACAGGCATCAAGTTCGAAGACGGGTCCGAGCTTCCAGCAGATGTTGTTGTATTCGCCACTGGGTAAACCAGTTCATCGTTTAATTGTTGAGGAGCCCGGAGTCTGAATGAATTCCGTAGGGTGGGAGATCCTCGCACTCAGATTCGTAACATTTGTGGCGAGAAGGTGTTCCAGTCGCTGAAGCCTCTTTGGGGGCTCGACGAAGAGGGAGAAATTAGAGGCGCTTGGAGAGACAGTGGCGTGAAGGGACTATGGTATATGATAGGTACGTGTCAGACCCCCGCCTAGCTTAAGTGGCTCTGCCAAACCCATGAACTGCACGGTCTTCCAGGTAACTTGGCTTTGTGCCGTTTCCATTCAAAACACGTTGCCATGCGTAAGAGAATTTCGTCAGTTCTCAAGGTTCAATGACCTATTTTTCAATACAGAAATCAAAGCTATGGAGGAGGGCTTGTTTGGAGAACGATATAGTGCTGCCGCCTAAGTACGCTCGTAACTACTGTCTTGGGTTTAAGTCTTACGAAGTAGCGACCCTTGCGATACTACCCAACTTTGGAAGTCATTTCTGCCAATATTAAATGCGCGTATACTACTAGTTGTGATCTTTATCTTAGATAACACTGACTTGATCGGCCAAGGAAATGCTGATACTGGCTTCTAAGTAGGCATTGACGCTCTTGTGAAATGCAATTCGGTTGAGAGTATTCCCCCAGCAACCGAGTTGATAGTGCGAGCCTCTAGACTCTTACGGAAGCTGTTTCTTGAGTTCAACCTATGGATGCGATGAAAACTTCAATGGAGACCAACTTCTAGACCGGAATTACGCACGTCACCTATATTATGGCGTGCATGCCGATCTAAATTATGTGACCTGCGCGGAAGAAAGAAAATAAATACAGACCAGCATTGAGTTGACATAGACTATCATTATCGTAGGTATATGTAAATAAAAAAGAGTAGTACAGGGACGCACATTTGCTATTGATTTCAAGAAACACTGAAGTCAGCGTCAATGAAATGACTTGCAGAACGTAGCTATGGATATGACGAACATGTGAATAAGAAGTTGGTAGAAGGCGAGACAAGGTACTAGAGATTTCGTTAATGTTTAAACAATATGAATCCACAAAACGAGAAATGACATACGAGGACAAGTGTACATAGGGCAATAATGCTTGTTATCAAACCAATATTGATACTATAGAGTATCATGCTGTTGAGAACATTTTCGGTTCTAGATGGACACTAAGGCTAGCGCAGCCGAACAAGCATGAAATAAAACTTACGATGCAAAACCAGATCGCAAGCGATTTAGACAATAAACAAGGGATGCGGTGATCATGGAATCGCAGAGCATTGAAGTAATAAGATTGGCGGAATATATTCTCTACTTTTATTGAAACGTCGAAATTTTCGGTACCATCGAGAACTCTTACCCGCTGGAGCTGGCCACGAGTGGAGGTAATATCTGTATGAGCAGAGCTAGATTGATCGAGATCATAAGGTGTTGCTAGTAGATGAGAAATCTCTGTGCTTACAAGAAAGACGATATAGCTGCAAAAATAGAACAGTTATCCTTTGTAATTGACATCAGGAATAGCACTAACCAAGCCCAAGACCTGGGATAAGAGGAGGTGTAGATGTATTCAGCAGACGTGCATTCAGTAGCAATGTGGTGCTACCCACCACATTGAGTGAGAGAAGTCAAGACCTAGTTTGATAAGGTGCCGCAACAACAACTTGAACACCAATTATGGTACTTACAATGAGAGCGACTAGTAGAGTCCTTCGTTTGAAGGGACTGCTCACTGGAGTGGCCGTTAGAGTTATCGGGACGGAAAAATCTATAGGGACTGACATGACCAAATCCTCCACGAATAGAAACTGGAAAGATTCAGTTATGACCTTTATCAGCTTCAGTCTTTTACCTTTGTACAGCACTTGATATAATAATCTAGGACAGATTCTAGTGACAGCAGCTGGTGATCTGAAGTACGTACAGTAATGATGAACGAAACCTATAATATTTAGATGCTTAAGAATATGATGTGCTCGAGGGCTCATATGTGCAACTTACAGCAAATCCTCTACCGCACAGATTAATGCAATAAACTTAGGGTATCATTGTGACTAACACTCACTGTGTGATTTCGATAGCGCGATGCGTCTTTTCCGGAACCTTGCAGGTTATGTAAATGAAGAAAGCTGCTTGGACAAGAAGTAGCAGGTGGGCGGTTTCTAACAACCTGTTGGAGTTCAGTGAGCTAACGGAGCACATCTCTCGATGAACCAAACGAATCACAGAAGCGTTATAACCTGTCAAAATCAATGTCCGTAAGCCCGTTGAAAAGGAAATAATCAAATTTATT
>JABCKL010000053.1:1771-43555 GCA_018851305.1 Calocybe cyanea
GCATGTACGCTCAAGAAGAGGAGCTCGGCCTCTTTGTTTACGTCAGTCGTTCTTGGCGAAGTGTTGTTTTGCATTGGCTCAGGCGTTTGGTGCCTTTATTATCTCTTCAACACCACATCATCCCAAGCATGGGATGTCGACAAATGTTTATCAGCCGCTTCCGATCAGTTCACAAAGGAGCTGTGTTCAAAGACCGATCTACTCAAAGGTTTCACTGTCGCTATGTTCGTCATAGTGTGGCTTGTCCAAATCGGTGTGTTGGTTCCCATGATATGCGCCGTACATGCACTCAAAAGAACGTTCTCGAGCACAGTTATCATCTTTTTGGGTAATTCATTCCTCTCCAGCCTGCGAAAGGCAGCGATACGGTCGGGCGAGTTGGTACCAAAATATGATCGTGACGGCGACGATTGGTGTTAAAGGAGGGGAATGTTGGAAGCTGTAAAAGCGTTTGTACGCATTTCTAATAATATTAGCACTTTGTAGTCAAGTGACGGCCGGTAGCCCAAACCTTGCTCATCTATCATGCGATGGTATATAATTCTTCGACGTCCACTTGTTAGATGATAATATGTAATGCGTTTATATAGCTTTCATCAACAAATGTTGCAGCGTTTCATGGCTTGAGAAAGACGCCTTTGGGAGCGGGACAGTGCGATCTGTGTTGCTTGAAATATTACACTATCTTGACTGCATGCGGAAGAGACCAAGATGGCTACAAGTACGGTGAAGTCTTAGATAGCCACAGCTCACGAATAGCTCCATGGATTTTGTCTACGTTTGGGGCACCGCTAGCCTTGTTGAACAAGGTGGATATTGCCAACGGGCATGAAGACTTGTTCGAGGCGCCTTTCCAATCGCACAGTACTTGAAAATCAAGGGACGTTCTGCGCTGCATAATTATTTCGTCTGGAAGATCTTAGGCAATGGACAAAATTCATAGAAAGTAAAAAAGCGTTATTCAGAAAGCACGTATCGATGAAGACAAGTAAAGCAAAAAGAAAGCTAACGATGATTACTCAGGGAGAAAGCATATACGTAGGAAAGCAGGGACTTGTCCGTTGCGTGCAGCGTGTACATGTAGGGGAGAATTGAGAGCGAGCGAGTGGTCTGTGGATGATAGGGAGAAGATTGTTTATCGGTGTGGAGAGCATATCCAAGCTATAGTTGAAAAAAAGATTGTGGACTAGATGTTGCGATATCCAAGAAGTTGTCTAGTACCAACGCCTCTCTTATGTTTCCTGGTTCGTTTATTTCCAGGATTTCTTTCTCGATTTTGAGAGGCGTACAGCGCGACATAAATCCTTGTTTGTCCGAAAGTTTGGACCTACAAGACAAAACCCCGTATAAAAGAGCGGGGAAAGAAAAAAAATACAAATCAGTATCCACACTCATCGCATCATCACAACTATCCTACTCACCGCCAATATCGAGGGGAGACCACCTTCAGATCTCCCCATTGTGTTACCAAAACCCATGCTCGAGCTTAAGAATTAAGTAATAAGTAGGTCATTTATTTTGGCTCTATAGATATAACCGCGATAAGGACCTACCACTAGAAACGTCCCATCTGTATTCAATTTGCCTGTGATCAGCTATATGAGCCTCTCTGTGATCGACTATACGAACTCACATGGTTTCTGTGTGCTTGCTGGTGCCCAGGTGTGTCGTTTCTGTTGAGATCGCTACTAGTGCCACTCGGGGGCGGTGGGCCAGGTGGCACACTCTCGAGCCTCAACGACGACATCGATTGACCCTCTCGTCTAGAGCCTCGAAATGGAGGAGGTGTAGATGATGTAACAAAATCCCTTCTAGATAACTCTCCCCCTCGATGATCTTCGCCATCGATGATGGGAGTCGGAAGCCGGAGCCCAGTAAAAAGACCAGCTTGTCTTTCACTAGGTATGTTTTCACGATGATCATGATTATTACTGAGAAGCAAAGTTGATAGGGGCGGGAGCGATGGCCACTCCCCTGGCGGCTGGTGGGCGCCAAGAGGGGCAAGCATATTACTATGCCTACCCCTGCTTTGCCACCCACCAACCAAAGGATGAGGCAAAATCGGGGAGGTAGGATGCGGTGATACCGACGATGGCCCAGCTAACTGCACATGCTCATGAGCCCGGCTTCCAATAAGTGGCGGGAGTTGTCTATCATGCGGCGCCAATCCACTATATCGTGCCGACGAGGACGAAGACAAGGGTGGCAGCAGCGGAGCGAGTCGATCGCCTGTATTCGGTCAGTCTCACGTCACTCAAAGCAGGATAATAGCCAATCACCTCTTTCGCTACCCATGTGTAGTGGCCCAGAACGTGCAAGAGAGGACCACCCCTGAGGGTGGGGCGGTAGATCACTCAATACTATATGTTCCGGTGGAGGTAGGGACAACCTATGCTGATGACGCTGAGGATAGTGCTCGTTCTGCGCAGCAGGACTCGCACGAGAATGAGAATGATCAGAGGTATGTTCCTTTGAACGTGCCGCCGCAGGTCTATGTTCACTAAATTGGCCGTACCAGGGTAGTCGCCCATCTTGAGCCGAAGCCGGAGTCGGAGTCGGCGGCGGCCTATAAGGTCCAGTGTTTCTACTGTCAGGCGGAGGCAGACGAGAAAGAGTATAGGACTGTGAATACGAGTAAGGATATCCAAGCTGGTCCTGTTTCGGGGTTGCAGATTGCCGACTGTTCTCATCCAGATCCATATCCGTGATTGGTCCTTCGTAAATAGGGTTTGCCACATCCTGGGTCGAACGGGTAAAAGACGGTACGTCGAACACACTGTAGCCAAGCCTTGAGCTGATATTACTTGAGCTGATATTGCTGGCTGTTGGTTCGTCGATTTCCATAGTATCATGTTGAGGTCCCGATCCAGTAAGTCTGGCCGTGTCATCATTGGTATCGTCCTCAGCATCAAGTACAGAAGATCTATACTGTCTAGAAACAGTGTTCACAGTCGTCCAGGCAGGCAGGCTATCAAGATGACCATCACGACCGCCAGTAGCAGCATCATCTGCTTGCCGAAGTACCTGATCTTGAACCCCGGGTTCATCTGAAAAGAATGCAGAAGAAAAACTAGAGGGACCGGCAACAGCATAGCTAGGCATACGAGTACCGAGAGGAGCATCAAGCGGGACATTACGAGAAGTAGAAGGGTCGCCAGCAGAACGCAAAGGTATGTGTCTTTGGACACGACCAAGACTACGACCTCTCATATGTTGCCCTTCATCAGACCCAGAGGTGCGTGTATCCAGATACGGAAGAGAGATATGCCTTCGAGCATCCCTACGATAAGGATGAAAGGGATGGACAAAGTGCCGTTGGCCTTTGGAACTTTCTCCTTCGTTCGCGTCTCGTGTCTGTTGCCCTTGGTCCCAATGGAAGGAAGACTCGCGATTCCTGTTTCCAATGCTGAGCTCTCTATTGAGATCTCTGGGCCAAGAGGGGTGATTGCTCCAGTTATTGTTAACGTTGCCTTGAGTAATTTCATTCCTCAAGGCAGAGTTAGCAGGAGCAGGTTCCAAGGAGCCAAAAGAAACGCAGCCAGTAGTAGACGATGAGAGTGGTAAGCTAGAGGGAAGGGACCTGGTACTAGAATTATGTTGATCTTGACTATCTGCAGGCCGCAGTACCGGGTGAGCCACTTCATAAATCCCTAGTGCATTAGTTGGATAACGATAGAACCATGACGGGATAATGCCTAGGTCATTGTCAGAAGACGCTGTGGACCTCAATATCGACGATGTCGGCAGTAGCAGAGGCGGCTCCGCGATTGGGCCAATGTCAGCATGTGTGAGATCTGGGTTTCGTTCTTTATATCTAAAGTGATATTCAGTCGCAGTCCGGACGTACCCTGATGTGCTTGATCATCGTCTCTACTGTCGTCGCCACTGAGTCGTCCGTCAGTATCGTGATGTTGGCGGAAGCTGCTGTTGCCGCTTATTGGGAAGTTCAAGTCGTCGACCTGTTGAACCCGGTGGGACGCAAATGAGAGAAAAAAGACCAAAGATAGTGGCCCCAAGAAGAAAAAGGAACAGAGCGAAAGGTCGGGTCAGTGGCGCATAGTAACAAGACAAGGCAATGAAGTAAAATCAAGCATATTGTGATCATCGTTTAGGTAGGCACCGCTGCTGCCGCCACCAATCCACCACAAGTTCCAGTTCCGGTCTCGGAGGAAGTCATAGTGTTGGACTATGCCACAGAATCTGCAGGCTAGACTCCCTCCTCATAACGCAAACGAAGGAGCAGATGACTTACATGTTGAGCTTCAAATGGTTCTTCAGATAGTTGGAGATTAGATCCACGAAGGAGAGCTTGTGATGGCGGAGTGTCAGAGAATGTAGGAGCGTTGTTGTCTGGATTGCCGGCGGCAGCTGTAGCAGTACACCCTCGTCTTTTGCGCGGTTTTCTGGCTGACATCTTGGCCCAGCTGCGTAAAAATTACGCCGGGGGCCAAGGGCGACCTTGGACAGGTGTGAGCGCCGCGATGGCGACGATAGATGGAGAGATCAAAGATAAAATGTGAGTTTCCCACTCACATTCTATCTTTGATCTCTCGTACTCCACCGTCATCATCTCAGATTTACATCCACGCCCATTCGTGATAATGCAGGCCGCTCTCTCGTGTCATCATCACATGCATACGCAAGAAACAAGGCAAACAACAGAGCATCTACCATCTTACATCCTCCGTTTGGTCACTTAGCTCTAAAGTCACTAATTCGCCAACGAAATCCATCTCTTCATTCACATGCGCATAATTCATTATCGACTTCCCCTACAGTACGAGGCCCTAGTCATCCGACAGCATCCCCAGCTCTTCGACCTTCAAGCGAATTTCTTTCCTGCCACCAGCAACGCCATATTTCAATTGTCCCATCGCTTAGACCTTCCACTAATCCGCCGTTGAGACGATATCAATAGAATGCCACGGTTTAAGGTAGGTATCTCCTCAATGGTGCCTTCCCTGCTTAGAAAACTTAGCCTGCACTGATAAATCAAACAGGGCTCCCTGTCTCGTTGGTTGACTGTTCACTACAACATTTTCCCGCCCATCGAACGTCCACACAAGCATCTCTCCAACGCCACATCACACTCTTAGTGATTCATCGATCACCCCTTTAGCCAAATTGCCTCCGAGATACCATCCATCAGCGGCTCACGGCCAGAGGTAGACACTCGCAACTGCCCTCCGTCGTTCAATAAGCCAGATCCCGACGCAAACTATCGTCAGACTGCCAACACACTCAACTACCGATGTTAAAGTGATGGAGGGAGTATTGAAGCGGTCGAAAAACATTGTTTGCAGTTGAGATGGAAAACTTGAAGCTTCCTTCTCTGAGGCGCTCACAAAAAAGTTAGTATCTCTCCTGTCGATCACGTTCCCTCCCTGAGCAATTCTCCAGACAGACTCGTTACTTTATTGGTTTTTTCCCTTCGTCTTAGAGCGGTCAAAAGATAGCATGGCACCTCAAAACCGAAACCAGAGACCCAGCCTCCCGCTCGAGCAATACCCCGTCTTCTGAAGCGGCTATATACTAAATCTTCCCCTTCTTCCGATAGTTCTGTACCGCTCTGCCCCACAGACCACCCGCCCTTACCGCCTGCCAGCTGGTAATGTGGGTAGACCTGATTGTATCGCGGATATTCAGCGTCCCTCACAGTGCTATCCCACATGCGCTTTCTAACTGCTTTATTCTGTGTATATCGCGTTTTCTAGGGTACAACTCCGACAATTGTATAAGTGTCACGAATAGGCATCTAATAATACAGATTTTTGCATCAATTGTTCAAATTTCGGAGACTTCAAAACCAGACTGAGATGTTATCCGCTTTCAATGCGAGACGTTGTTCCATCATGGTTACCGTGTGCGTACTGAAAGTGTCATCCAATTCGGTTTCTTCGGCAAGTTCGCTGGAGCGTCTCGTCGGAGTCTTCTCCATGACGGGTTCCAGTTGATACAGCATATCAGACATCCCGTTATACTCTCCTCCAGTCTCCTTCTCGTTTGTATCCCGAACAACCTTGATGAGAGCTTTCCAAGCTGAATCGCGTGGCCGCAAGGAGCAGAGCTCGACAAAAGTCGGTATCCACTGACCACTGACCTCAAAGAGCCACCACTGATGTGAATGAATGACTCTGCATGCGGTTTTTAACAGCTTGGAATTGAAGATCGACTCAAAGTGGGGTGCAGCCTGTTCATCCGATTCTGAACCATGCTCTTGCTTCTCGTTCAAATGCAGCGCCAAACTACTTCTGACGAACTCGTGCAACGTTCTCCAGCTGTCAACCTGTAGCCGACGGTTATCAATGTCACCAATTTTTGCTGCACGGAGAACGGTGTTGATCCCTTCTTTGCTTGTAAACGCTTCAATGACAGGCGTGGAGCAGCGTGACAGCAATGGCCTCAACAACCGCACTGACCAGCTGGCAACGCCTTGATGAGACGACTGTTGCAAGGTTTCCAGTAGAATGTTCACAAGAACAGAATGATGAACGGCAGAGACCGAAGTCTTGCTGAGAAGATGCAGCACATCAGCCAATGTTTGGTCAGGAACGGTGCCTACTGCGATGCGTCCAGACACGAAGAGTTGGAGCAGACCGGAGCGTGCGGTTTCTTCTATCTCCCGAGAAAACCGATGAGATTGAGATACGAGAGGTGACGCGAGCTGTGAAAACTCTTGCGCAACGACCTTGAGGAGGTCGTCTTCCACATCAAAACGCTCGGGGGTAGCGACGATAGCGGATAAAGCCTTCACCATGACATTACAGTGACTCACACGGCGTTCATCTTCACCCCGATACGCATGTAGGTTAGATTGTCCACATGTGAAAACACAGAGGGCCAAACCCGCCGCCCTGCGTACGCTGGACGTTGGTAGATCTTCTATGTGTTTGAGAAGACGCAACAAGACTGGCACTGCCCTGACAGTAGTTTTCTCCACGACAGCGGTGGGCATTTCCCATTGACTCAGCCCCTCGATTATACTGTCAAGGAGCCAAGACAAAGTCGACTGAGACAACTGGATCTCTCCGGCAATGTACCGAGAAATGTACGAGAGCAACTCCCACTGTGCAACGTGGCTCTCTACCGACGAGACCGCCACTACGCAGGAGGCTATGGCTGCTGCATCGGCGAAGCGCTCGACATCCTGTAATTTCCAAAGCGGAGCCACAAGTCCCAAAGGCCATTGTTCTGACGTTCCCCGAGCTAGACATAACCAGGCTTTACAATACAGCAAAGCTCCCTGGGCATCTCTAAGGTGCCACTTGAGGTCGATGGTTGTGTCTTTCTCAAAACAAGACTGAAACCCCTCCTCAACGAGGCGGACCGCACCAGCGGCACGAAGTATGTATGTTGCTGAGAAATCACGAGGAAGTCCAGCGATCGCCTGAAGCGCCGCAGCCACTACGTACTTATCCGTTGATCTGGTAAATAACCAGACCAAAATATACGCGTCGAGCGAGTCATCATAGCTGGCTATTATGTCCCTACGATTTTGCCTTTCAGAATCGAGTGTTTCCGGAGGTAACCATAACGCTACCTTTGCCTGGGGTCCAAGTCTTGGGTATCTATAACGTTGGGCAAAGTATCGGTCGGAGACGGCTTGACGAAAAGGGATGTATCTTCTGGGAAGATCCGTCGACGAAGATGTTCAGATATCGGGTGCTGATAGGGGCAATTAGGGTAAATGACTGGCAGCCAGATCGACGCAAAATAGAAAATGTACGCGAAGGCGACTATAATCAGCGTCACAAATGTCGTCGCTCGGTTCAATGACCACAGGAGGACGACTATGCCTGCGAAAAATAACAGGAGGGCGACATGAAGAAGCAATGGCAGCGCGTTAAGCAGCGTAAGAACATGCCACGACATTAAGTCCATCCACCTTTTTTGTCGCTGCCGTGCCCTCTGTCGTGGCGAACCCGAAATATGGGCTGTATAAACTTGCAACCATTGTTTAGCAAGCATAGAAATCAAAGCAGTCGAGAGACTACATGCTAGTGCCGCGAACCACACGCCATTGACCCACACAACTTGAGAAGGGCTTGGCTGGGGATTTTGGGAAGGCACAGATTGGTTCACTTCCGAGTTGTTTTGCATAAGGTACTTTAGAAGTAGTTCGTTTGTAGTTTCCCCTGGATCTGGGATTAGAAGGTCGAACGCTTGTATTATGAATGTCGTGAGGACGGCTGAAAAAAGACCTGTCTAAGGGGAAAGTCGTAAGCTGCCTGTATATGTGCGAAAGGTATTCCTTAATATTTCTTACAAAGACTAAGAGCACATCAACGCCTCTATTCCAGCCTTCCGTGAGGGAGGAATCAAACTTCGAAGCCTCGTCGACGTATATCTTCCAAACACGGGCTGTTTCACACATTTCTTCACCTGGCTCATCCAATGGGTACGCATAGTCTGCGCCTTTATAATAATCGACGAGGTCAGTCGTGGAAAGCACTATGCCAAATGCTCTCTTACTACTCATGTCTGACTTCAAAAGTGTGCGATCAGGGCTTGGTGGAGTCTCTCCGGGCTTTCTGAAAAGAAGGCTAGAAAAAAAAAAGGAAAAATTTAGGTGATGCAAAGGACGAGAGACCAGACTTACTCTTCCGGGTCCATTGCTTGAATTCTATCAGGTCTAATTCTGGTTCGGCGATAGTCACCAAAGAAAGGATCGTGGGTGGGATCAAGGTAAGGATTGGGTGGAATAGGCGTCGGCCCTCGGCTTGGTGGGGGGCTTTGGAAGAGATTGGGCTTTGAATCCATAACTGGTGCATACCCTGGCGACATGGAACGGACACAGCGCAATCTACCGACATTCGGTGATAATATATACCTTAAGTCAGGGTTGAGATAGATCAGGAAATCATAGTTCTACAGACAGCTAGGTGCTGTGCATGTCTAAACGGGAAGGTGAGAAGCGCATCGCATTATATTTACATTCGGACCCACCCCTTCAGAGACGTATGAATATGATTAGCGCCAGCACAAGCACAAGGTCGTCGCTGTTGGTTAGCGCCTAAGACACTAGATGTAGAAATCTAGCGGCAACCATGGCCAATCCGACATGATTATCAAATCCAAGATGGTGGCGGTCTGGGGGTCAGTCGTCACATGGGCCTGATAGGATACAAGCTGTCTGCTGTCATCAGCGATACGTTCGGCGTCAAATCAGCGACATCTTTCTATAGCTAGCAATCGACATTTACACGTAGGTAAGCTATTCGCCAGCATCGTCAAACTGTCAGGCCAAGCTGTGCGTGCACACAGCAGAAGGTCGTAAAGAGAAGCACGATCAAGTACATTGTACACTTCGCATGTGTTTTTGCTGAAGTCTCCTGGATGATCAAAGCTCGGCGTATACTAGACAGCGTGTTGTGCGAATAGAGTACAGCCCCAGCAGTGGAGCAGGAAGTCTTTGATAGGGTGCCTGCTATCTATAATTGTGCTCGGATCCATTGTGGGTCAACTGTACAGAACCGTCTATCCCATGCTATGATACTCCAGCTGCGCGTCGCGGCAGTGCATATGAAAGTCGGCTGGCCGAGACGATCTCAAGATGATAAGCTTGTATGGACCGTGTTGCTCACATCGTGAACACATAGATTATTCTTCGTCAGGCCACGCCTTGATTGCAAAGGCGGAAGAACATAATGTCTACCACGACAATATCAAAATAGCTCTCGTGGATCCCGACTACTACTAAGTATCGTTTGCTCCAATTGTCATGCAAACTCGGGTTTTGCGGCTCCACTTAGCACTGGAGGAGTCAGTTCTGAGCCATCGACATTCCCTTTTGCCATGCTCCAAAAATGTAGGACGAACAAAACATATACCCCATGCAATCGCTTTCCTTGATCATTTCACTGTTAAAAATCCCATAACTGTCATTACGGTGGAAATATACCACGGTCGATCCGCTCTTTAGCTCCATGCTTAGATCGAGTCGACGTAACATGTTATAGAGGTAAATGATAATCTATGTACACGCCCAAAGTCGCAAGCTAGGGAGAAATCCACCTTTTAGACTATCCTCCTAACACGAGGGAATTTGCGCTACGATACCCAACAGCAATTTCCCACTTCCTCGAAACTGACTCGGACCCCAACAAAAGTCCGCGGGATAGCGCCCTGGTACTGGCAGAAACCTGTGGCAATGCCAAGCGAAGAAAGAGACGTTATAATCCTTCAAAAACCAGAGTCTGGTCGTGACGAACACTAGCCGCGCTCCAGACCACCAGACGCGAGTAATTGAAAAGAGAATGATGAGGTCAAGGTGTGACCATACGGTCGGCGGATTGTGGCGTATCTGCGCTGATTGTTCGATACACTGAGCTGTATGAAATGGTGCGGGTAGAATAGTTGTGAATGTATGGTATATATGTTACATGGTGTATTTAATGGGTGCCAACGAAGTATACCAACTGTAAAGCATTATTCTGGTAGATTCCAAGTGTACGCTTTCCCTGTCTCCTCGCCATGAACTAGGGTCTCCCTGAAATAAAATTTCAGCAAGAAGCAGAGAGTATGGATTGGGGGACTTACCCTAAGAACCTCAATGATGTGATACTCGGTGGTCGAGTGACGCCCCGGCCAATCATCCGTGCTTTCATTGTTCTGATAGTTACAAACTCCCACTGAGCCTTTTGTCCTTCCGGTGTTCCGTCTGCTGTCCACGTCCTGAGTGTGATAGAACCATCAGGGCCACCAGTAGCAAGCACCCCAAGATGCGAATATTCGCGTTCGTGGAATGCCACTGCTGTAATTGTTGGCACAAGCGTTGAGAACGAAGGGGTCGTGGTAAGGTCAAGCGTCGCCATAGGTCTGGCATTGATCGTGTGCAAACAAAGCCGTGATCGGGAACATGTAGCAATGTAACCCTAGAGCACAATCACATCAGCGAGGTGATGCAACGGTAGAAGTGAATTCGCACAGTGCTCTCATTTATGGCAACAAAATTTACAGCTGTCGTTTCGCTACCATTTCCGTGCCATATAGACCTGATATAGATGCCTTTATTGAGGTCCCACAATGCCGCACTTCCATCTTTAGATCCGCTGACCAAAAGAGACCATGTTCGTGAGGCCGTTACGCATGTCACTTCGTCTGTATGTATTCGCATGATGTGGGATAACAAGATGCTGGTCCCATGAGAGCCACGGGAGATATTCCAAAGACGAACGGTGTAGTCGCTAGAGCCAGTGACTAGGCAGTTCGGATCTGCGAAGGCAGCACAATTACAGAATGCATCTTCTACAACTTGCACCACCTATTGAACTTCGTCAGCTCGACCTATTTGGCATGATGAGTAAGTATGCTATACCTTTGAATCTATCACCAAACGCAGCTCTGTTCCTCCCGCTCTCCATTCGATATGTTCATGCGGATGTAAAGGTGCATATAGCACACCGTCAGGGCAAGGAATAATCTTCTCCCCTATCGCGTCGAGAACTAAATCTCGGACTGGAACATTTTCGCCGAGGTCTACTCCAAAAACTTTTCAGGAGAATAACAGGTAGTATTGGGGTTTACTTCACCTTTGAAATGACGGCTTCCCTGGAGGAGTAGATGTGGATCTTCTTCTATGCCGTGAAGAACACCAACTGGAAGTGTTGGTAGGCCGTGATTATAGCGCTCTGGATGTGGCGAGGTGAAAAGTTTCCGCGGTGTTTGACCAACTACAAAGTAGAAATGACTGAGTCTAATGTATTTAGGGCACAGAAAAGCGCCCACAGTTGTGAATTATGCCGACTGTAGCCTCACGCTCTAGTTCGTTGGTTATGTTATCGAGATCTTTTGTTTTGCTTTGCTAAGAATATCAATAGTCTATCCAGGTTAGACTCACCGATTGAGCCCTCGTAGGAGAGAGGATGGAATACATTCAATGAGGAAGGATCACGTTGTTTGCAGCCCCATATAAGGTCAATCCACGCAGGGAGGTTCTCGCTTACAATAGAACTTTCAAGGGCCTGAGAAATGGTTAATATCAATGATTTACGCAGCACCGCGGGGCTTACTCTGCGATTTGAGATAATAAACAACAGAGGGTCGTCCCTTGCCCAAGGGGGCAATTTGACATCATGTATCCGCTCCCCAGTATTTTGCTGTACACCGAAATCAAGGTTTGCGGCATTCTCAAGGAATCTGTATTATTTGGTAATTAGTATTAACAAGGCTGGAAACATCACGCACTCTGGACAGGTAAAGAACTCGGGAATCAATTCTCGTACATCACCACGAACGTCGTTCGCGGCAGAATCATATGCCCTTGGAAGGTCACTAGGCAAAGAAAGTTACGATGGATCCCCAGCTAAAGAAGCTTATGGCAATCCTTACCTGAAGAGTCGCTCGGGTAGGTCCCAGTCACCACCTTGGAGAGTCTTAAACATATTGGTATACGGAGCCAATCGTATTAAAAAGTGGCAGACAATCATGGAAGAACTGAAGTGTGTTCCGTAATGGAAGGGCTCCTCGCCAACGCTTTGCAGATTCGTATAACGGGTTTCAGCTGCATTTCGGCGAGCTGACGTGAGAGCACCCATTGGCTTCGTCAAGCTGATAGCATCGAGCGAACGGTTTTAGTGCTACTGAACGTAGAGTTGGCTGCAGGAGTTCAAACACTCACTCTCGATAAGACTCGGGAGAGTGAAGATCAAGAGTCTGCGACGAGTAATCTTGCAAAACCCACGCTAAAAGAAGTTATTGGTGGTGAGGTAGGGGCGAACAGACATTTGAATGCACGAACGAAAAACCGGATACTGGGTAGCGTCACTCGGCGTACGACCGGAGATTTGATTGAGGATACTGAGGTAAGTAAACTTGCGTTGAAGTCAAGTCAGCTTGGCTAAATCAAACATCTATTAGCGTGACTCACATTGCTGATCTCACGCGCTTGCCATTTTCTCTGTGCTGTGTACAATTCGTCTGCCCTGAACCCTGAAAGGGCTTTGGATCCTGCACGGCCCAGGAAAGGAGTTTTCAAGAGACCGGGTGTGATGGTACCGTCGTTGGTCTGTTTGCCGACGATAGAGACGAGACGGTGATCTACGTCAGACCTCTTCTTTTTGTCTAAGAATACAATGAGTAGGGAGCGGCTGTCTTTGAAGTAGATTTCAAGGCTATTGGAAAGTCAGTTGTACACACATGCCGCAGAGAATGGCGCAAAGCGTACGCAACATCACGGAAGAGGCATGTTTTGTTACTGAAAGCCGCAACTTGCTCATGGTTCCTGCGACATATCATTATTTCACTTGAGTAATGAGCAATCCAAAAAAAATCTGACCATCGCTGAGCCCTCTGGGGGCCATCAAGTTCAACAATACTCCCGGGAACAAAAGACAAGCGCTTTGGAGCATCCTGAGCCTCGACGACCTCGCCTTCATCATTTTCGACAAGTCCATCGAGCATATACAAATGACTGTGCCCAATGATGAGCAATCCAGCTGATTCGAACGAGTATTAGTAGCACGTCCAGGATGTGAAGGCCTTAGTGACTAACGGGATGAATCTACACCGACTATGCGAGCAACGGTTGCCACAGCCTCGATTATATCACCAGGTTCCAGCTCATGTCGAATCCTGCGATGTTTATCTTCCGAAATTTCTTCAGCTAGCTGTCGGTCTAGCACGTGGTTGAATATCAAATCACAAGGGAATGATTATCTCACTATACTCACCATCAATTTCCGTCGCGGAAATTTCATAGGCTTCGGCCCATGGTGGAACTTCAACCTGATGGATTGAAGTTGTATCTTTCACGGGTACTTCGATATCTCGAATGCTCTCATCGTTTGTGTCCACCCTTGAACTGGGGGTTTTGTCGCTTTGCGGCTCCAGTCGTTTCCTAATCTCCAGAAAAGACGAGTCAGCTAGAATAGCCGTCGGACTGCAAGTTCGAACGTACCGTATCCGGTTCGGCCCTTCGGTCTCGTCAAGCCGCCATACAAGCTGTTGGTGATCAGGCCATAGGCCTCGCTCCGACGTTAACAGATGGATCCATTCGTATAATGACGATATCTGACGGCGAGTTTCACGTCTAGAATCGTCTATTTAAGGGCTAGCGGTTGAGTGGAAGAACTAATCCTTACAAATCCAAGATGGTTTTCCGCAACCGTTTGCGTTCCGAAATTTGTATGGTCTTCCTCCACTCCGTCATGCGTGCGACAGTCTTGAGAACGGTTCGTTCACCGACTTGCATACTCAACCTAGCAGAAGCAATCCTTTGACGCACGGATCGTGCATCGTTTATCAGGCTTGGATCTATGGCCAACTTTTCCGCAGAAGGATTTAACACCAAATCTGCAGATTGAAGTATATCCAGAATCTAAACAAGATCTCCCATGTTGAGTGTACAGTTATGTGCGTAGAGTGCTACATACCTCGCGTTTTTGATTTCCTGCAATGAATGGATCTAGTGCGAGAGCCAAAGCAAGATGAGTAATCTTTTCCAAGATCCGCTTTGCACACTGGTTGATGCTGGTAACTGCCGAGACTTTGCTCACAAAGGTCTTGTAGGTTTCAACAAACAATTGAGTTGTCTGCTGCGATTTGAACACCTGACGGAAGGTCGGGCTGGCTGCATGAAGGTCCATAATTTCCTCAACCAGGTTTTCCATCGCGGATTCTGTCGTGGCTGATGCATTCTCTGAGACGATAGCTTAGATGGCCCTAGCGACATTTTGTGGAAGAACTCACCTTCTGCATCGGGGGAGTTGCAGTTGTTTGCTACCGATATTAAGCCGGTTTGCAACGCGGATAGGATCGCAGGGACGATGCTTGGACACACAACAGTATTTGGTGCTTGAGTGGGCGACTTTTTGACACGATCGAATCTCCCAAGGAGGACATCAAATGCAGTCTGATTGACTCTAGGATCCCAACAGTATGGAAGCGTAGTTTTCAGAACGCTCCAGCCACTGATTAACTCAAATTTCCTGTTAAATGATGATGAAATAGCATTGCTAACGCCGACGATGGTTAGGATTTGAGTAGCGATGGTGGGTGTAGGTCGCTCGCTGAGTAATAGGAGGCAGATACGTGTTAACGGAAGAGCGGCAGCAAATTTTGCATGGAAAGATGGTATTGATATAGTGGATACGAGTAGATCTAAGACTTGCTCAGCTTTGTCTTGAGGGTTGGTGTAGTCAATACGAGAAATGACTGAATGTGGAGAACTAGCTCCTTTCGGGTCTGAGTGACAGTTAGCCGAGATTGAACGCAATAAAAATTATTATCTTCACCCTCATGTAAGTTAGCGGCGAGGTAAGCCACTACAGGCTTAATTGCCTCATCCTTAGCAAAATTAGCTTGCATTGCCGCCTTAAGTGCATCCAACAAGTAGGGGATCATATCGTGCTGGAACCAGTCAGTCTGTAGAACAAAGAGAAGCTTTCGAACGAGGCCCATTTTGGCAAACTTTTGCCTGCTGTTGAACTTCCTGTATCGGCTAGTCTGCAGTATTGTAATGAAGTGCTCAAGGAATAACTTTTGTATCTCCTTCCGCGCACGGGACCAAAGTTCGAAGTCAAGTGCGATGGCTCTGTATGCCACCGAATTGACGACTGTTGATTGTCTGTTGATGAATGAGATTACGAGGCGATAGTAATTGGGTCCGAACACTTACTCAGGAACGCGGAAGTTTAGGCCCAGAAATTCGAATAGAGTCTCAAACCCAGTGACATTGATCAACTGAGCTTTGGAGCCTAGAATATCTGCTAGTATCTCGTAGCCCCCTTCAAATCAAATTAATGTCATGAATGACATCGTCTCGAATAAGGGTAAAAAGTAAACACACGTAATCGCTCCATATCCTCTGAGTTCTGCCAGCTGTTCCTCAGCCCATCCACAAGTACACCAAGAGCCCTGGAGACTTCATGTTGCGTCTTTGATTACGACGATGTGAATGTCTAATCTCTTGTAAGAACAATCAGCTCACGTTTGCAACTTGCACCAACCGCAAGGCTACAGCTGCCCCACCAATCTTCCATAGTGCCGTGTCTAAGCATGACGCTTTCACCACGAATACATCCCCTTCGTTGTGAACTTCTCTTGCGATACCACGAATGGTAACCGTGATTGAGGTATTAATTCCGGATTGCCTAGCGTTCAACGGTGAGACGGCAAAACCGATCGCTGACTCTGGGATGCCCAATCCATCCTTCACAGCTTTCAAGACTGCCGAATGGGCGATGGAGTTTGGGTGCTGCGTGGCTACTGTGGAAAGAAACATATTGAGGGACGTAGAGGCTTCGTACGTCAAAAACTTGATCAGTGTAGGATCCTGGAAGTTTCCAGCATATCGTGGACCAAGGTGGTGAATAAGTCTAGGAAGTTCGTCACCTGTGAGGTAGATCAGAAACGTGACACGCCACGAAGGTATTGAAAGCAACCTAGCGCAGTCGTAAAAAGATAGGAAGATGCGATGCACCAGCTCATTTGAGCTGTTTTGGACATATCGCCAATAGTGTACGTCCCAGGTTGCGCTTGTTCAGGTTTGGGATAGGTCCAATTAAGAGTGTCGGACAAAACGCCATCAATGAAGAGGCCTAAATCTGCGTCAGTATCTCTGGATACCTTATCATTCAACGCTCTAAATTCTTACGAATAGTCGGGTCCGACGAACGGTGTGGGTAGTGTACAAGCGCTATGTGTGTCCAACGAAATGTATGCAATTTAGCGCCACTGAATGTGGCTGGTTTTCGATTTCCCGAGGTTGAGATTTCAATATTTCCATTAGGAAGGATTTTTAACGAAACGATAGATTTTGAGGATAGTTCGACTGTAAATAAGGAATGGGGCGTCGATTGAGGAAGTGCAGAAATCCAGAGCCATGCCTTTAAAGATCTCAGAAAACAAAGAAATAAGAGAACGCCATTGATAGCACCCACCATAAATGTAAAACCTGTACTCGGAAGCCCTCGAACATTTTCCTCGCGCAATACGAGAGCAGCAAGCGACTCCATGGAAAAATGTTCAAGCCACCGGGACTTGATCCCGAACCTAATTACTTCCAGAATCTCCATATCAAGTGTCATGTCATCTTTGATCGCCTTCTGGAAGATCAATCTCGCCTCGGAAGTGGTAGCGCCCATATCCAGCAAACGTCGCAATAGCTTCTGCAAAACATGCCGCTCCTTCTCAGACACCTCAGGATCGTTCTTCGTCGTGTAGAATCTTTGAAAGACTGATCTGACTAGACCCAGCGTGCTCAATATCGCTTGATTTCTGTGGCTTACGCGTGACAAGATATCAAAGAGCTTGAAAATCGCGTAGCGTATGATATCGCCTCCAGTCGTGATGTGCGGTATTGCATTCCAGAGTATTAAAGTAGCGCCGGGATGCCGAATAGTCCCGAGGCGAGCCTCTATTCCAGTGATGACTGCATCGAGCTCGCCTGAGGGGGCTGAACGGATAGAAGAAAAGAAGTCTGAGACGTTGAAGCTGTGTATTGCGAGCGATAGAACGAGACCCAAAACGTGATCGACCGTTTTAGGGTCAAGTATGAGACCACGTAGAGCGTCCTCGAGTGAACCATAGCCGACGACGTTCTGCGACATGATAAGTGGATATGCTCGTAACTGTAAAACTGAGGCACGCACTTGGAAATATTCCGTGTTTTCTGAATGATCATCCATGGCTTCCGAAAGGTTGGCGAAAATCAAGCGAGTGATCTCCAACACTTCGGACAGCATTTGCTCCTCAGGCTCGATGACCAGCGAGTTCGACCGATCCTGAACGTTCGAAAGCATACTCATCAAGATTAGAAAGCCATCCAGCTCTCGAAATACATCTTTTGTATGTGAGTCTTGCAAGAAGATTCTCTGTATCTCGGTCAGTACCTATAAAAACTGTCAGCGAAAGCCACTGGGGCTACGATAAAGAGTTTTCCGCACTTGAATCTTTGTTCGCGTGTCTTCTGCAAGCTTCAGATTCTGCACAGAATTCCGCATCAACTCTATTATCACGTCCCGGGCGAAGTCTTCTGGCGCCAACTCATCTTCATCTTGTGTAGGCGGTAGAGTGGTCGAAGGCGATCGCGGAGAGACGTTAAAACGTGCTTGTAAAGGCGTGAAAAGTGATCGTAGCATGGCTTCTATCAGGAAGAAAAGGTATTTTGAGGTCGTAGCATAACCTCAAGCTAGCGAAAATGCGCTCGATGTTAACTTTCGGATGTCCTCACTTGACAGACGGTGATTGAAATGACAGCCATTTAATGATCGTTGCAATGATGGCCGTAGCACACGGACTTTGTAAATAAATAAATTCACTTGTATACAACACTAAATGTTACATCGAGAAGTAAAATACGACACGTTGGTATGGCAGCCCCCGCTACAGATTTCCTTGGGCAATGCCTGGATAGGAGCGATACAAACTCCACCTTCTGAGCTCTGTGATCTGGAATTGCTCATGAGAGCGGATTACTCCTTCAAACTTGGCTGCTTCAACATCAGCTCGGTCTTCTAACTCTGCAATGACCTCAGACACCAGTTACGATGTGGCCGCACATAATGCTCACCGTGTAAAACCAGGTATTTGGACGGGACATCCCCTTCTGAGCTCTGGCTGCTGGCAGGCACAGGGTCCATATCGACGAGAAACACTCTTGTCCTCAACCAGCCTTCTAGATTCCTTAATTTGTGAATGATGTCTTGATTCCACCCATCGATAGACTTGTTTTGACCTGTAACCAGGCCGTGTGTAATGACGTTTTTTGTGGGATTAGTAAAAGCGAGGGATGAAGTAACCGTAGATTGTCCCGAATCTGTCAGAAGGATACACTCTTTGCGTTGTAGTGTCTCCAACCTCGACACGAGATCTGCCTCACGAGGGCTACGTTCTTGTCGTAGTTTTGTATATGTTGGGTCCCAGAGGGCCTTACGGTCGTCAAGATCGTACAAAGCTAGCCATGAAGGCCGAAAAGAGTCAACCGCATAGAACCTCGCTCCTGTCAGGAAAGACAGAAATTTATTCATCCGTAGAGGTACATGTTCGTTATTATACCAATCTATTCCAGCGGCAATGACGACAAAGTGAGAAGAAGAACTGGTAACGAGTTCAAGACGCACCTTGGAACTCCTCCAGTGTAACTCGAGTCCCAGGTTCAGAAAGGACTGCTAGAAGTCCAGGCATCTTTGCAGTCATCGCGATCCGTGGGATATGTCTTCAGCGGAGCTTACATTCTTGCTGATAAAGGACGGAGCAGCGTCGGAGCTTGACAATGACATTGGCGAAGTTGGAAAACCAAAGTTCACGTACTCATCTACTGATGTGCATGCTGGACTCAACGACGTCAACGTGTCCTTTTTGGGTTATAATGGACTTGCTACGCGGGCATGATGACAGCGCCAGGCGCCTCTTGCGTTCAGCCCACTTTACCTCCAAGCTCGATCGCTACCGTCGGATGTAAGTCTTATACTTATTGTTCTTTTTCGCGTATGTTTAACCCGCAATTCCCACATGTCAAGCATCAACGATGACTCCACCACGTAGACCCACTAACGTGTCTTCAACGTCGATGGACCATATCGACTTGCAGCACAGTCCGTTGATCGGAGCCCTGACGATGTGGTCGATAAAAAAAAAAAAAAAAAAGTTGATGAGGGCGGTTTCAACCGTGCACTCCTCATCACCATGTGCAATGGCTTCCATATGGTGGCGCTCATTCCGTACCTGGCTACGACTCCCAAGTTTTTTGTTGTTGCCAGTGAGGTGGTTACTATGGCCTCACTACTGCCTTACTCCATTCTTCCGGGCTGCATATACTCGCCTACGCCTGATGTCGCGGCAGAGAGTGAGTATATTCTCGTGAAATTCCTTCAAGGCATCAAATTCAGTGATGTATCATTTGAGCTAGGAGTAGAGGAAATCATCTCAGCCTCACGCCAGCTTGCTGAACTCGAACCGAGGATGATATCGATTTCTTACCCGGCGGACGGAAGCCTATACTATCCAAGGTTCTAGAGGATGTGATCAGGAGGCCGAGCGTCCTGCCAGTGGATGTGCGCGTCAGTCCGGATACAAGGCTATCTTTCTGGCCTGGCCGAAATCGCAGCTTGACGTAGATGGAGGACCATGTAGGCCGCCTCCTGCCTTTTTCACCTATCGCTTTCTAAAACTCACTGTTGTCATAGACAAAGATACTGAAACAGCGCCCGGAAGAGCAGCCGACAGCGGACTGCTTTATTTAGAGCAGTTCAGACGTCTATCGTTCCACCCTGTGGGTAGGGAAGGTCACTTAGTACGTGGAGCAGCCGTCATCAGACCATGTCGAGACCTGGACGGCTACCTCCTCATCACGTTATCACGCATTCCCAAGGATTCAGTTCTTTACTATTCAAGCATCTGCCATCCCGAACAATATCAATGTCTCGAGGTCATCCAACTCCAATTGCATGTTGTCGGTTTATCGTACTAGCAACACACCACGATCTTGTCTAAATTCCTCCTTACCGGTATACCTTAACGTATTCAGAACTATGAAGATCTCGTCTCGCATTCCATGGCATGGCCTTCACTGCGAAACGAGGGCCAAGTCGCGGGAAGAAACTCTATCATCGCCGCGACAAACACACACAAGAAGTACAACGCGCTCCAGTGCGCGGCCTTGATGGACTCTCTCCTGTCACGCCAGTGAACGTTGGGAGGGTAAGTCGCGCTGATAGAGGCGATCAAGAACCAAGAGACATTTATGGAAGAAGGTGCACCGTTTCTTGTTGTGTTTAATGTCGATAATATACGGAGTTGGATTCAATGCAGACGAAACTTTGAGGCGTGCCAGAATCTGTTCATTTTAGACCAGAGTGTTTGGTGTTCGGTGGCGCTATGGTACAGCGAAAGGCTGACGGGAGGGTGTGTTGGCGATGATTGGGTCGGATGAGGAACAGGCAGAAATTGCGGCACACTGGGTTTTAGGACGATATGGGGAAAGAGGGGTATATGTGATGAATCAAGTTAGATATTCCGCCATGTTGTATCATTGTCCACTCTATGTTCGTAGCTGGATGGTGTCCCCAAGAATTCTCATCTCGTCCCGTTTGCCACGGGAAAAAAAAGTAATTTGAACAGCTTCAATTGAGAAATATGTTGACATCGTCGCTGTTTTTTGGCCCTCCATTATAAAGCTTCACTTATTGCACTTGGTTGTCTCCGAACACTGCTGTAGGAAGGCAAAGGAATATCTTTTAGATCTATTACATCACCCCGCCTGTTATAATCTCAACACTGAAACAATATAAAGACTACTTTTTTCGACCTCTTGTTTCTCTCTTAGCATGTCTCAAGGCTCTCAGCCCGGAAGTGTGCATAGAGGATATTACATTTCTCATTCTGATAAACTCTATACGGAGTGCTCGACTGCAAGTTTAAGCCCGCCAGAAGCGCTAGGATTCGGATAGGTAGATAATAATGGGCATCAGCAGACATGCTTTATTTCTCCTCATTTTTGATGAATATCGTATTAAATCGTATCGGACAGTGAGTGGGAGGTTTAGCGTACAGTATGTAGCCTTCTAGAGCTCATTTCCCTATGTGGTCGCTATCCGTCCCGAAGCGTTCTAGTATCTACCCAGACGTCGATTTTTGATAGGTACATTCAACTGCATAAGAAAAACTTGTTCGAGGTTTCCGTCAGTCGAAGCATGTGTAGAAAAACTTTAACTGGAAAGGGCTTGCCGGCCCATATGGATTTAGATGTAGCATTAGAGTGCCCACTTATCCACCGACTGACTGATTAAGGGGTGGGGGGACATCTTGAGTCAGGGGTTGACGAAGAGAGCCACTGTACCGTAGAAATTTGACGTGTGCAAGATCGACAGCTTCAAAGAAATCGAGGGACAGGCAACAAAGGCTGCGAGCTGAGCCTGAACGTGCGAGTAGTACGACCTGACAACTGGCGCCAATATATTGATTTGAGCGTGCACGTTCTATGGTATCGATGGAGTTCGACAGTTGGAAAATCCCGATACGGGTGAGCTCTGTTTGATAGAATGGGGCTAGTGTGGACATTTTGTTCCTCGGCGGTCAAGGGTCAATAGCAACATCCAGAAGTCGCTTCTGACTTGGTTATCTACACGAGTGTCAACAGTCGCCTGGGAATCGCAAACTTCGATAGAGCGCTGTTTCGAACGGGCGCAGAAGAAGGGCTCATCTTTAACAGTGTTGATTTGAGGTTACAGTCACCATGCTAAATGGGGATTTGAGCAAGACATTGTGAATCTGCTGCCAAGGTAGAGGATAAGCAGCAACGAAACAGTGGACATCTGTACAAATCGTGGACAAACTTTTTCTTTTCCCCTTTGAACGTTATATCGAGATCATGAGTCATGTCAAACCCAATAGAAGAAGGGACTAGAAGGGGCTGCTGGATTGAGCAGATGAAGAAATCGCCCCGCCTAAGTAAGGTCCAAAGTTTCGCAAGAGCCTTCAGCTGAAGGAAACTGAGGCTTCGTGTGTCACAGTTCACCCGAACTAGGAGAATTATAATTAAGTTTGTGTGCTGATAGGAGCGCATGTTGCCAGTTATCGGAGCTGTACTCAACTCCTGTTGATTAGTTGACAGACTGAATATGTAATTTCTTCGAATGTTGTTGAGACTAAGAGTACTGATCATGTCGACAGTCGACTCGCTGTGTGAGTTGTAAAGGCTCCAGCAGAGTAAATAGCTATCAACAGTTCTACAGCATCTGCCACATTCTGCGTCGGTCCAAGTAGGGTTCCGGCAGTCTCTGATAGAATATCCTTTCTGAGCACGTTTACTGAAAGAAATTACCGCTTATCAAAAAGTTGCAAGCCGACAAATGCTCCCTTCTGCTCAAGATGCCTGCTTCAGTCGGTACTTTTGCCATGGCTGGCCGCCCGTGGAAGGGTCTTGGATACCTGGTATCACTTTATGGGGTGACGCATTTTCCTAGCTGAAATCGGAAGAATGCATGAGTAATCCGCTCTAATACAATCCGAGCACGCAAGGCAGCAGGCGGCCCGTGGCCGTGGTCACAAGCTCAGGATTCTTTTCTTCTGAAAATACTGATATCCCTGCTTTAAAACAGGAAGAATGGAGGTATTGTCAGCTATCACACATCCAGTTGATCATGTTCCTTACATTTCTCTGTTCCTTTGTGACTTTATCTAGTCTTGCATCTGCAGGGCTGGCTATATCCCCCACAAAGGCTTCTGCTGTGCCCATCAGCATCAGTTCTACTCCAAGCGTGTCAAGTGCCTTACCGCTAACCCCAGTAGTGCCAACTACGACATCTGGTCCATCCTTCCCTCCAGTCGGTTCTGTTACGCGTGATTTCTCAGCTGCAGGGCTCAACAAGCTCTGGAATATTGTGCTTGATTATTCGGACTTTACACACAGATTTCTTACATTAATTTAGGTAGGGCCAGTGGCCGCGCCTCCGTTCACTACAACACGCGTTCCGGAGCTTCCGATCGCTGTCCCCTCCTCTCCTCCGGCGCTGTATCCTACTTGGTTCGCGCCGGCACCGAAAGATATCTTACCAAATCTCAGATTGCCTAAGAGTTTTAAATTTGGGGTTGCCACAGCCGCGTATCAGGTTGAAGGGGCAGTGAGGAATGATGGTAAAGGCCCTTCGATGTGGGACTGGAACAGCCGTCAGCCAGGCGGCGTCATCGATAATACAACCGGTATGCGCTACCTGCTTTATACTTCTTGAGTATCTTGGCGCTAAGCGTAGGCTACAAGGTGACATTGTAGATTTACAATACTATTTGTACAAAGAGGACGTGGCTCGCGTAGCGGCGATCGGCCTCAACGCCCATTCATTCTCGTAGGTTCTCACTGAGCGCCATTGCATTCCTTGTCTAATATGCAGATAAAGGATTTCTTGGCCAAGAATTTTTCCTTTTGGTACAGCAAAATCTCCGGTCAACAAAGTTGCCTTAAATCATTATTCTGACCGTGGGTCGTTACCTGGATAAACAAGCTTAAATCTGACGCCCTGCTTCTTTTAAGTCATCGACTATCACTCCAAATTTGGAGTTGAACCCGTCGTGACCCTCTGTGCGTACACATGCATCTGACGTAGTTTGTGATTATCCAATTGAATGCCGCAACTAATTAGTCCATTGGGATACGCCCCTCGCAATCCAGGCTTATTATGGTGGTTTCACGTCTCCCGAAGTTGTTGATGATTTCGTCAAGTAAGTCCGATCATCGAATCGGTAAATATTGCATCCGACACGACCAAGTTACGCGATAACAGTCTTCAAGGCGTACAATGGCCGCGTCAAAACATGGTGGGCTAGGTCATGAATCTTTAAACAGCAGACATTTGGAGCTGAATGAAACAGGTATACGTTTAATGAACCCCGGGTCTACTGTAGTCAAGTTGCCGGATACCCCTTCAGTACGCTCGTTCGCTCAGCTTGCGGCAGCGCAAACTCACTGGTTTGCGTAGATGTCTCATTAGCTCCAGGAGTAAACTCCTCGACTGCTCCGTATCACTGCGCGTACAACGTATGTAAGTATCTCGCGGAAAGTGAAATGTTTAAGTCCGCTGATGTGTATACAGTAAAGGCTCATGCTGCAGCTGTCAAAGGTTGTTTATTTGACTTTTCCAGGGAATGATCCATATCTCATGCACATGTAGCCTTTAGGAGGATGAAAATACAAGGCGAAATCTCCTTCAAAAATGATGACTTCGTGTAAGCGAGCAAACAACAAGCAGAGGTTATCTACTTCACTGTACATAGAGGAATTCCGTGGCGCGCAAACAGCACGGACGATATTGCAGCAGTTGAGCGACATGCGGCATTTCGTATTGGTGCATTTTCGGATCCGACATATACTACAGGCGACTGGCCCAAGGTTATGAAAGACACGCTCCCTCCTTCGTACCTGCCCCGCTTGACAGCAACTGAACAAAAAGACTTGCTAGGCGAGCTTCTTCCCATCTTGTCATCATTATGTCCGAAGCTAATGATCTTATAAACAAGGATCGGCGGATTTCTTTGCCATAGACGCGTATCGAACGCAGTGGGTGGCTGCTCCTTCCGACGGATTGGCGGCTTGCATTCATAACGCTTCACATCCAATGTGGCCTGAATGCCATACTGTAGTGCTTTTTGATTCGAATTCGGGATGGGCTGCTGGTCCAAGTCCAGATCCGCTGGCCGATTGGCTTCAAGCGACTCCTAATTTCTTAAGGCAGTCTTTGCGAGAGTTACAAAGGCGATGGCCAACAAAGAAGATGGTACTGGTTCCAACTTTCTCCTTTTATGTCGAACATCTGATCTTACTATCAACAGTATATTTCCGAGTTTGGTTTTGTTGAACCCTTTGAGGCGCTGAGAACTGAATTGTTTCGAATTAAAGAGGACGTTGCGAGAACCAGTAAGTTGACGTGCTTCGTGATTGTTGTGAATGTTCCTGATCTTAAATGCCTAGATTATCTCATGACGTATCTTGGGGAAATTCTTCTCGCTATTCACCAGGATAAGCTCCCAATTGCAGGCACATTTGCTTGGGGTCGGTGCACCAGGTCCATCATTTAATAACCAGGCAACACGACTGATTTTGATGCCATTAGCCATGCTTGACAATGCCGAATGGAACAGTGGGTTGAGTGCCAGGTGACTTCACGTTTAATAGGATATCGGCTTCTCTTTTGAATCACGACTTTAACTCCAGATTCGGAATCCAACACGTGAACTACACCACGCTGCAAAGGACTTACAAGCGATCAGCGCTGGCCTTATGTGAGCTGGATCTTCCTTAATTCCCGTGTGCACCGAATCACTGCTAAACCTTATTGATTATCAGCCGAGTTCTACCGTGCTCATATTTCGACTTAGCCTTCGCCGACCCCTTTCACCGATGCAGAAGCTTGGCAAAAACCCTGGATGATCATTCCGGGTATCATCCCTTTTGTCCCCTTGGAGCTACGGGTTCGAACTTTGTGTTTTCAAGTACATAGTCGTCGTTCGCGTATCTACAATCTATGTATTGCTATCCAACAACCCGACAATTCTCTGTTCTGCCAACAAACTGATGCCGTTACATGACACCTCACCCCTTTCTCCAGTCGGCTACTGGTATCGCGGTTCCAAATTCGACTACTCCAAGCCGTCTCCCACCGGATGTCTCTCCCACTGTCGAGATCATTGATCGATGCCACCATATTTTCATGAGAAAATCTGTTTTACCGCTCAAAATACTTCCGGCCCATCATAATTGACATTCGCGTCTATATCGTCTCCTGGAGATGCATATAAAGCCTTAGACGCATTCTGCGGTTGGCGTATAACCACGCTCAACCTTCCAAAATTTTGACGTCCATTCCCAGTATGGCATCTAGGGTCTGGCTAATTACAGGTAAGCCAGGGTCGTTGTAGACTCACTAGCGGATGGTGTTCTCATCATCTCAGCAATTCATTGCTCATTTCATTTCCATTCATATAAAAGGAACTTCTTCTGGCTTCGGTCTACGCCTTGTCACTTTAGTATTGGAACGTGGCGACCGTGTGATTGCGACCGCAAGGTCACTCGAGAAGCTGCAGAGTCTTCTCAAAACCTGCAAGTCGAGATACCGCGATAATCTTTGTATTCTTCAGCTGGATGTCACCGAGGGCGAAGCTGCCCTCAAAGCTAAGGCTGCTAAGGCTGCTCGGATGTGGGGTCGAATTGATGTCTTGGTCAACAATGCTGGTCAGTTGCAATGCCTCTACGTCACGTCCTTCATACGCTGACACCACTTACATCCCACCAGGGTTTGGAATTCCAGGATTACTAGAGGAAGGAGGGTATGTTACCCTTCGACTCAGCTACTTGGGCCATTCTTCAATGCAGGTTAATTGTTATGTTTTAGCACGACATTACTTCGAAAGCAGTTCGAAACCAATGTTTTTGGCATGCTAGATATGACCGTGGCAGTTCTACCCTATCTCCGTGCTAGTAAAGATGCAGTGTTGGTGGTGGTGGGAAGTCGATCTGCCTGGAGGCCCGAGATTCCCGTTCGTTTATTCGCTTGATGTTCATTTTTTGACAACGACTAAGACTTGTGCTACATATCTGGATAGGGAATGGGTAAGAACCCAATAGCTCATTTTGACAAAGCTTCTATCCACGAACCACATAGGTCCATATGCATCTTCAAAGGCGGCCGTGCATGGTAATTATTCTCTCCATTTAGAAAGCGAAATTTTTATGATCAAACATGCGATCTTTCAGCATTGACGGAAACGCTTTCAGCTGAGTTGGGGCAGCTCAACATCCGTACATTGCTTGTCGCTCCGGGTTCTTTCCGTACCGAAGGTATTTATGGGCAGGCCTATTACACAAATAACCCAATATCAGCCTACGACGTGATGCGTGACACGAGCCTTCGGCGCTTTAGATCAGTTCCGGGCACTGAAAAGGGAGATCCAGTCAAGGCAATGTGTGTTCTGGTAGATGTGGTAAGAGGGGAGGGTGTTGCGAAGGGCAGACCATGGCCAGGCTACCTTGTACTCGGCGAAGATGCAGAGAGAGATGTGAGAGATAAGTCAAACAAAATTTTGAAGGTGGTCGATGAGTGGAAGGATGTCGCTTGTAGCGTGAACTTCGATTGAATGATGTTCTCGGGTATGTCTGTCTAGAACTCTTGCTGCTCGTACCAACAGCTGAATGGACCCACCCGTTGGCAGCACACAACTGTGGGTACCTCGGGGGAGCAGGCACTACCATATCATCTGACCCCATTCCGCGGAGATCATCAGGATCTACACACGACAAGTAGCATCATTTTTAATGAAGTTCGGCCTTGGCTGTTTTCTGGAAGACTGTCTTGGACTCTTTCAGTTTCTAACCAATCACATCGATGAATACCACGTTCATGGAACATTGTTTCGAGGTTAAACTCCATTTAGTGAGCACGGTGGTTTTGTCGACAGATTTAATCCGACACTCGTCGGCTCAGCGATCCTTTGTCCGATCAGAAACATGTCAATAAGAAATGCAAAACAGCGCACTGTGAAATAAATGCATAAGTATGTAAAAGCATATCACGGTGATAGCGAGAAGAATCTCAGTCTGAAAGCTGGGATCTGGGTTTACAACGAATCAAACGCACGCGAGCAAGCGTCGGGAGTCACATGAAGAGCGTTACGTAACGTTATATGAACTTTGTTCGCTTCGCACAACCACCGTAGGCGCCTTATGTCCCCCTACTGGGTGTCGGGGGGTTACCGGTTCAATAGAAGTCTTCTGCTAATGGGAATTGCCAAACGCCACATCTTTAAGGGCAGCCCCAGCTGTAAATCCAAGCTTCCTTTGTCCCTTCTTGTCAATACTTGATTTTTCATCGACTTTTCGTCGAATGGATCGTCTCGTTCTCGTCCTGGTCACTTCTGTTTGCTGTCTAGCTCTGCTATCCTACGCATCGGCATTGAAGAACAGCACAAAAGACAGCCAATCTGAACAGGATGGGCTGTCATCTGGTAGTCCAAAAATACCTGCAGTTGGATACGAAGGTACATTCACTTCATATTTAAGCGCATTGCGGTTTGCTAGGGGAGGGAATATCATCCTAAGAGAAGGCTGTCACAAGGTGCGTATCGTATTTCAAACGTTTGTTCGACGATTTTGACATTGGGTGCTCTTTCCAGTATAAGAACAGAGCGTTTCGAGTACCCTTAATGCATCGCTGGCTGGTAGTCATCACAGGAGATCATCTCCTCGAAAAGCTGCGAAGCGCACCAGACAATGTTCTTTCTGCGTGGGAAGCAATGAAAGAGGTACGGTTTTGGGGAAGACTGGTCAAAGTGCTTTCCACTGACTCCCTAAGCGTGTTACAGCTTCTTCAAATCGACTACACGCTTGGGCCTCGAAGTCTCCAGAATCCATACCATATAGACATCATACGAACAACTCTCACGAAGAACCTTAGAAGTCTCCTGTCTCAGATAGTCGAGGAGACTGCACACGTATTTGAGACAGAAATCGGCTTTAAGCTTCATCATGATGGTAGGCGAGACTCCTATCTGATATGTTCATTCGATCATCTTTCTGATGATCAGAGTGGACCCCGATACATGCTGAAGAAACGTTTTCGCAAATGGTATGCCAAGTGAGCAGCCGTGCGTTTGTAGGGTTACCCGTATGTGCGTACACAAGTATTCATTTTTAGTGTATCGCTAATACAGCATTTAGGCAGAAACACAAGATACTGCAAGCTAAGCATCCAATTTACACGGAATGTCATGATGGGAGCTGCCATGATCAATCTATTCCCTCGAATACTACATCCGTATGTCGCTCTCTTTTGTGGCTTCTAGCTATCGCTCCTAATATACGTATCACAAGTCTTGCTGGCGCATTGTTCAACAAGTTAGCCGGCCACCAGGCAAAGATGCTCCAATACCTCGGCCCTGAAATAGAATTGCGCCGAAGCAAATACAACGAATTCGGCATGGACTACCCTGACAAGCCTGTAAGTCTCATCTTTGAACTACCTTTTTGTTAAGACTTGCTTTATTGTTAGAATGACATGTTAACCTGGATCATGGAATCTGCAACTCCAGGAGTAGAACAACAAGCGGATTCACTCGCGCTTCGTATGCTGAACGTCAATTTCATGGCAATTCATTCTACATATGTGGTATGCAATTATCATTGTACATTCAAACGGTCTTTTAAATTGTGACAGACCTTTACACATGCAGTGTACAATTTAGCATCTCAGCCATACTACTTGGAGATCCTCAGAAAAGAGCTTAACATGCATTTGGATGTATCCGTAGAGCCAAACCACTGGACCGTTGAAGATATTGATCGCTGCATCAAGCTGGATAGTTTCCTCAAGGAAACACTTCGGTTGAATGGTCTTGGAGCAAGTACGTATTTCACTTGGATGAAAAATTCACTCGACTAACGCTATCCTCGAGTCTCTCTACCTCGTAAAGCTATGGTATCCTATAAACTTCCTGATGGGACTGTTTTACCCAAGGGCACTATCATCACTGCAGCATCGACAGCAGCCCATCTGAGCAGTATACATTATGAACGGCCCGAAGAATTTGACGGCCTGCGATTCGCGAAACTGCGCGAAAAGGCGATGTCCGCTGGAGCAGCTGCAACAGAAAATGAGATAAAGTACCGACTGACAAGCGCAGGTCCTGCGTTTCTCACATTCGGGAGTGGGAGGCATATATGGTAAGATGTCTTTCCCCTTCAGTTCGTCGTTCTAGAGCAGAGCCAACACTTTCCCCTCGTCTAGCCCGGGGCGATTCTTCGGATCGTTAGAACTGAAGTGCATGCTAATTCATCTGGTGCTAAATTTTGATGTGAGGACGGAAGAGGAAGGTGTGCGCCCACCAGATGAATGGGTCGGACCTACCAGCTTCCCTTGCAGGCACGCGAAAGTGCTTTTCCGTCGCAGGAAAACAGAATTGGTTTGATCCGGGGTGTTACATTGGCCCTAGCGCCTGGAAGCATGGCTCGCCGCTCTGCTTCCTTTCAAAGAGGTGAACGAATTTAAGAGGCGTGGCTGGAATTTTGAAGGAAGTATAACCGCTATGGCCGTTTATGTTCTCGGCGTACATATTCTATGCATTGAAAGACTTCTCTGAATTTCGATAGATCTTAGCTGTCGTTCACTAGCGCTCACTTTGTGAAGGTTAATATGATAGTGAAATGTCGTCCTCCGAGCCAAGTAAAGGTGAGCCGTACGATTATAGTACTACTGGCATCCTCAGTCCCAAGAGATGGTGAAGTGATGTATTGAGACCAAGGGAAACGCTCGCAGGGATGCCGTCGGGCTTGGTTGCCGCTTGCCCTGAACGGCATGAGTCATGTCATGGCTTCCATGCCAACTTCCCTCTTTTCCCATCTTTCTAGTTCATTGCATTGCTGTTGACGAGTCAGCACCTTGCCACAGATACATGTAAGTACTGTACACATATCTGCTGCGCATGTCAAATCCATCACAAGAGAAGAACAAGAGAGTGGCCACGCCATCCCACGGCAAGCGACCGAGTCATACCACATCAGCGGTATCACAGCTGATCAGGGCGTCCAATTTCGGCGCGTTTTCCCGTTGTAGGCGCTCTTGGCATTTTCCGTGTAGCGCAAAAATGTCCAAGTAACTGCGGATAATTGATCAATAAACTACCGTGTTCATACTGGTACGATACTGTCTTAAAAGCTCCATAAGGTTGCCAAACGTTAATCTTCCTTTCCTCTGCATTTTTTCGGTTAATTATAGCAGATACCAGCGAGCTCGGCTGGTCAAGATGTGGAACCCTCTCCATCCTCGACCCGCGCCTCCTGGATTCGGTGCTGGCAAGCTTCTTCCAGAAAGGACTGCTTCGTACGTTGTTTCGTTACTTGCAAACAGCCAGCGAAATAAATCCGACATCATAGATACCTTTCTCAGTTATTTTTTGCGTGGCTTGATCCTTTTTTATATGTGGGATTTACGAGACCTTTGGAAGCAGACGGTATTTCATTGATTTATTTGTAATGCGTTTTGGCGGCAAACGACACAACAGACTTGTGGGAGCTTCCCAATAAAGGGCTTACAACCAATGTCACAGATAACCTGGAAACCAAGTTCTATTCACGATGCCCTCCGGAACAACGGCCTAAGTCCTTACGTGGCAAGTCATCGGAAGCAAAGCATTCGACTAGCATGAAGGAGGATGGTAACGACGTCGATCCTGAGAAGTTTTCGTCGGATTCTCCTAGCTCACAAACCCATAGCGGGAAGGAACCAAAGTACGATGCATCCTTATTCAAAGCCTTGCATGCGGCTTTTTTCAAGAGAATCTGGATTGCGGGAATCTTACACCTTTGTTGCGGTATGTGCACCCGTCAATCGGAGTATATGTATCTGCTAAACCTGGCTTTCCAGACACTTTAAGGACAACTGCGCCTTTAGTGAACAAAGTTATCTTGACTTGGCTCGTGAACTCTTATGTCTGGCACCGCTTGTCAGATGAGCAGAAAGTATCTGGGTTTCTCAAGGAGCCCCAAGGTATTGGTTATGGAATTGGCCTGGCTTTCGCGCTCTTTGTTATGCAACGTATGTATATCACCGATTACACGATACCCATCTCATGCTGGGAATGTTTTTAGAGACAGCAAGTTTGGTATGCAATCTTCCTGTCTAGAGAATGGTATAGAACTGCTAATGTGGTATTATTACAGCTTGGTAACCACTTCTTCCAACGTGAGTGGCCGCCCCAGTTTCCAAGCATCGCTTATAAACAACTTTTCTTGAAGTTGGAATGACTACAGGTCTTTACATGCGTAGCGCCGTCGGTTTGCTTTCTCCGGACAACTAAACACACAGCTCATCATATGTATAGACTATTGGCACTATATTCCGTAAATCTATGAGACTTTCTGGCAAGGCACGGCTGGAGCACACAGTCGGACAGATCACGACCATGATTTCTACGGACGCCACTCGTATAGATCAATTTGCCGCCTTCGCGCATTAGTCAGTACTTTTCTCTCCAGGTGGACGCTTTTACTTAACTGACATCCACCACAGTCTCTGGGTTGCTCCAATACAGGTCTAGATATATTTTTATTCAAGGGTGTGCCACTACTTACTCTTGCACAGATTATAATCGGTTTTGGTCTTCTCATTGGGAATGTAAGTTCTTTGTCTTCCCCTGCGTGATCTTACCATATCTTTCTCTCCCAGCTCGGGTATTCAGCTCTAGTCGGTCTCGGAGTAAGTCCTTTTGATATTCGCAGAGCAGTGTATGGTTCACTATATTCAGGTCTTAGTTATTAGTATGCCTTTCCAAGGCATTCTTGTGACTATCATGATGAAGCAACGCGAGAAGGGTGTCAAAATTACTGATCAGCGTGTCCGACTTACGACTGAGGTGCGCCGATGTCCTTCTCCAAAGATTTTTAGTTTAAAGGGATCAATCACAGGTCCTTCAAGGCATTCGGCTCATCAAAGCGTATGCTTGGGAGGAGTTTTACTCCAACCAGATAGGAAACTTTCGTACTAGAGAGATCGCTACGATAAGGAAATCATCGTACGTAGAGACCACTGCCCCCTTTGTCCTGGATACCGATTAGCTTCACAGAATTGCGACGTCTATTTTAATCGCCTCGGTTACATTCGTTCCTATTCTCGCTACTATCATGTCATTCGTTCGTCAAGTAGCTTCGAATCTATAGGACAGGGCTGATCGTGCATTTGGCAGATTACCTACGCCCTCACCGGGCATGATTTGGATATTGCAACCATCTTTACTTGTCTACAGCTCTTTAACGTATGTCTCACATCCGCTTGGTTGTCACGATTCTAAGTTCTTTTTTTTTTTAGATAATTCGCATCCCTCTTATTATCTTCCCGATAGCCCTTTCGAGCTTAGCTGATCTTATCGTGGCACTTGGGCGCGTTTCTAAATTCTTGACGGCGGAAGAGCTTAGCGATTACTACGCAATCGATGAAACTCTCTCTAACGCGGTTGTCGTTGATGGGGATTTCACTTGGGAGACTGAGGGTAAGCCTTCTGACACTCCTGATCCTCAGAAAGAGAAGAGCAAGAAAGGCAAGTCGAAGAGCCAAACGGATAATCCCAAGAGGAAGGAGAACAAATCGAAGAAGGAACGAGAGACGAACAAGAATGTGCTCCCAACGACCGCGGAGAAGGCTTCGTTGGATGCCGGACAGGACAAAGAATCTGCTAAAGAGGATGAAAATCCTTTCGAGCTCAAAAATCTGAAATTCTCAGTCCCCAAAGGATCATTTGTAGCAATCATTGGAAGCATCGGTTCGGGTAAGGTACGATAGTGCGATCGCTCCCTTGCTTTAAGAGCTTCCTCAACATGGTTCCCAGAGCTCTGTTCTCCAGGCTTTGATTGGTGAAATGCGCAAATCAAGAGGCGAGGTGTGTTGTATGATACTGATTCCTTGGGACAAGCCTTGATAAGTTTAGATCGTATTTGGAGGTTCAGTTGCATATGTCCCTCAAGCACCTTGGATACGCAATGTCACTCTTCGCGAAAACGTTCTTTTTGGATCTGAGGACGACGATGAGAGGTGAGAAGGACATTCTTCCGATAGCTCACGCGGTCTGAAAAGGTAACTCTAGATTTCGTGATGTCATTCGGGCATGTCATCTAGAGCAAGATCTGGAGATGCTGCCACATGGGGACCAAACAGAAATCGGGGAGAAGGGCATAAACCTTAGCGGTGAGTGTGCCAATCAAGTCAATGATCTCGCCATCTCATTCCTATGGCTCGTCAGGCGGACAGAAGGTATCTTTTACTGCGAGTCTAGTTATTTTACAGGTCTCACTCTAATCCCAAGGCTCGCGTTTCCCTAGCACGTGCAGCTTATTCAAAAGCCGACATCGTACTTCTGGATGATCCTATTTCTGCAGTGGATGCTTATGTCGGCAAAGGGATTTTGGATGAGTGTCTATTATCCGGACCTCTATCTAAACGGACTCGAATACTAGTAACGCATGCATTGCATGTCGTGGATAAAGTAGATTACATTTATGTCATGGAGCAGGGAGCTATAATAGAGCATGGGACTTACAAGGTGTGCTCGAGTCTGTTCTTGGATTGAAGTCCTCTGAACCTTCCTTTCAGGAACTTATGAAGGACAGCAAAGTATTTTCGAGTTTGATTGAAGAATATGGTAGCCATTCAGCCCAAAAGGGCAATCAACTCGGCGGGCCAGGAAAGGCATTAACCAAAATTGATGACATAGACCAAAAAGCAAGAAAGGAAGCTGAGGCTGCTCTTATGCAAGCAGAAGAGCGCAACACTGGTGCAGTTTCTTGGGACGTGTACAAGAAGTACTTGCGATTTGCTGGCGGGGTATATTGGGCACCGATCATCCTTGTTCTACTAGCTGCTAATGAGGCTGCGCAAGGTATGAAACTCTCGTGATCTCCTGTAACTTGTCCCTAAGAAACTTTCTTTCTAAGTGGGCAATAGCTTGTTCCTTGGTTTTTGGACAGGAAACACTATCGAAGGTTTCACACAGGGAAAATACATGGCGGTCTATGCCGGGCTTGGTACAAGGCAATTCATTGCATCGGTGAATAATGCTGATGAATGATTCAGGTGCGGCGCAAGCGTTATTCTCGTTCCTTGTCAGCCTGGCATTCTCGTGAGCTCATTCCCTACTTCAAACTGTTCGTAAATAATTTTATCATACATCTTAGTTTGATGAGCCTCGTGGGAAGCTTGCGGTTGTTCAAAGCTGCTCTAGGCGGTGTTCTTCGTTCTCCTATCTCGTTCTTTGATACCACACCAATGGGTAATAACGCTTTTGACTCTTTTGCTGCGCCGTCTGATCTCCTGGGCAGGCAGAATACAATCGAGACTATCTAAGGATCAAGACACTCTTGACGCGGAATTATCCGTTACGCTTTGGCAGGTGCGTACTAGGAAGTTCTCGTAACACCAAATGACTAACTTTACTAGTTCTTGACCACTTTTGCTTCAGTATTAGGAACCATGGGATTAGTCTTCTATACTTTCCCTCTGCTCGGGATATTGTTCGCTCCTCTGATTATATTTTTCTACACTGCATCGGTCTTTTATCGGCGCACCTCGGTCGAAACCAAACGCTTAGATTCCTTGCTACGGTCCATCATGTTCGGTACATATTCAGGTCAGGCACAAGGCACCTGCTCGTACAGTTACTGATACTCTGATACCAGAAACTTTAACTGGTCTGCCAACTATCAGAGCTTATCGACGGCAGGCAGGTCTAATCTTACTTAATCCGTTGTAAGCGCTAATCCAGTATAGAGCAAGGCTGTCAGCGACGCAGAAAGCGGTTTGGACAAGGAGAACAAGGCATATTATATGACGATCTCGATTCAACGTTGGCTGGCCGTTCGACTTGATTTATTTATGAATATCCTAATCTTGGGAATCGGTCTATTCGCGGCCGGATTCCGCCATTCGGTGAACCCTACTAAAGTTGGTGTAGTGCTGTCCTATACATTAAGCAGTAGGTTTTATTTTAGAAATGTCGGCTCAGTTGAAGCTAACGAGACCTTAGTTCTGGAATTTTTTTGTACGCACAATCTGTTGCCAAGCATCATCTTGTTGATACCCTTTGAACTAGCTGAGATGATCAACATGTTTGCGAAGAATGAACAAAACATGAACGCTGCGGAACGAGTTCTGCATTATGCTGAACTTCCTCCGGAGTTAGCATCAACGAGACCGGATGATCCACCTACCTCCTGGCCGTCCAGAGGAGAGATTTCTTTCACCGATGTCAAGCTTGCATATCGCGAAGGTCTCCCACTTGTACTGAAAGGCGTCAATTTCAACATCCAGCCTGGGGAGAAGGTACCGTCAATGCATCCTGTGATGGGGTTGTTCTCATTATTTGTCACCAGGTCGGCATAGTCGGTCGTACTGGAGCAGGTTAAAATTACGCTCCGTTTATGAAGCTGGCTAATAAATTTGCTCGTATAGGTAAATCGTCACTCATGCAGGCCCTCCTCCGGTGAGTTCCGGTATTGACACCACGTACAACTTTGTCGACAAGTACTTCATAGCATTGTCGAGCTTCAGAGTGGTAAAATTGAAATCGATGGCTATGATATTAGCAGCATAGGTCTCGGTGTTCTTCGTGACTCTTTAGCATTAGTACCCCAGGACACGACCTTATTCCTGGGGACTTTGCGTGATAACCTGTATGCTGATTACCTCCGAATATTTCATCAGATGCTGACGTTGGTTTTCAAGCGATCCCAAGGGTCTTCGAACCGATGCAGAGTTAATATCTGTTCTGCAACGAGCATGGCTGTTACCCGCCGATGGGCCTGTTGATCCAGCAGTTGAAGCCAAGTTTAGCTTAGATTCGAAAGTGGGTGATGAAGGTACGCGAGAGCGCCTCTTTTGATGAATTCTTGTCATCTTGTCATCTTCAACTCTGCACAGGTTCCAACTTTAGTGCTGGTGAGAAACAGTTGTTGGCTCTCTGCCGAGCCCTAGTCAAAAATAGCCGCGTCATCATTCTGGTAAGCTCATCCTTGGATATCACTGGAACTTTAACCTATTTTCCCATCCAGGACGAAGCAACCAGTAGTGTTGACGTTGAAACAGATGCGAAGGTACAACGGACTATTAAGAAAGAGTTTACTTCATCAACTCTTCTGTGCATTGCTCACCGTCTGAATACCATTGGTGATTCTCAAATCTGTAGCTCCCAAATACCAGTCCTGACTAATATTGCAGCATACTATGACCGGATACTTGTCATGGACGGTGGTCAGATCGCCGAATTTGATACAGTCCTCAGTCTTTACGACAATGAATCCTCGATCTTCCGGTCCCTGTGCAATGAAGCAAATTTACAGCGGACGGATATTATTCGCATTCGCAGTGAACATAACGAACAATGAAAAGTAATCTAGTTGATCACTTATACCCCCCACCCCCCTCACTATTAGCCATACTCCCAACTCGCGTGATTTTTATAAATGTCTCGCAGATTTGTCTTTCACTTAACCCCACGCTCACTGTTTTCGTCGTTGCATTACATTAGCTTAGAGCATACCTACGTTGTTGCTAACTAAATTCCCCCACTTACAACAATCACAACTCAATTTTGATGAACCCGTAACTGCCTGTGGCTGTTCAAATTTGAAGCGGATGTTTCCTATTCACACCCATGTCTCTCTCGTCACTTCGAACTGTTCTCTGTCGAACTCACATTCGGAGACTATCCACCGTTTCTGCGTCACGTTTGTCGAGAACAGCTACGAAAACCCCTAAAAGTTCGAAGGAAGACAAGGCCGAGTTGTTCGGCACTGTTCCAGTCCACTTTTCTTATATCCTTCTGCACACTTCCGAGCCCCCCACATCATATCCTTCACAATTTACCACTCCCGTACAGCGTGCCCTGCAGGCGGAGGTGATGGAATGGGGTGGAACAGTTAATTTCGTGTGGTATGGTTCATCAGAGCCTCGAGAAGAAAATTCTATAACAGCCTTCTCGACATTAGGGGGACGGCTTGAACTCCCCAGCGTCAACTTGGATAATGTGCAAAACGTAGCAAAAAAGCTGGAAAATCACGTATATGGTCCTTTGGTGCCGCAAACTATGGACGAAATCCATATATACGTCTGCACGCATGGCAATCGAGACTGTCGTTGCGGAGACACGGGACGGGAGGTCGTCGACGCCTTGCATAAAGAGGTAGCACGACTTCAAAAAAATGATCCTTCAGGACCAGCTAGTCGCATTAAGATTGGGGAAGTAGCACACGTTGGTGGACATCAGTTCAGTGTCATAGCGCTCTTCTCTTCCGTTGTTCTTAACCTTTTTTGTTAGGTACGCGGCTAATATGTTGATTTATCCTCATGGCGAATGGTATGTATCTCGTATTAGGTTTTTTTTTTCAGCTTTTCATCCAATCTACGTCTAGGCTGGGAATGTTGACAGCCGCTGATGTCCCAATGGCACTATACAAGATACTGAAGACACATGTCATGCCATTTCAGCGTCTCATGAAGCCCATCGTACTCAAGCAATGGCGGGGACGGATGGGCTTATCGAAGGGCGACCAAATCAAATTGTACCGGCATTACGCTAAGAAGTAAAGCGCCATACACGATCGTACCTATTTTAGTATTGATACACGACATCGTCGCTTAGTACCACCCATTATAGAGCCTTGCTTAGACCCTCTACTTTTACATTCCACCCCTCTGGGAAACCAGGAGCTCTACCTTGACTACCATCCCAACCAGCGGACATCATCGCTACAGCCAGTAGCAGCGCACCAGAACCCGGGAAATATGGTGTAGGCACTCTTACTCCTCCTATCGGCATACCAACATCGTCAAACTCGAAAAGCGGATGCAGTAGCCACTCTATCGCTTTCTTCTGGTTGCCCATACGTGCTGCCGACATTGCGAGCATAGGAAAATCCCACCTGTGTCTTTCGTCAGGCAAGAAACGCAATGACCCGAGCTAGATCTCTTACCCCCAACATTCGGTAATATTCCAATGTGACCAAACTTTCTCTGCTGTCGCTTTCGCGACTGTCACATCCAAACCCGGCGTTGGCGGGAGCCATCCATGTAACCCAACGAGTGCTGGATGGTCGCTAGTGTATTCGGGGTCGTCCCAGAAGTTGCTTTCAATTCCTTCATATACTGCGTAGGTCCCATTATCCACCGGAAGCTGGGCCAGATTATTTTTTATCATCGCCCATTCTTTTGGCACACTTTCACCCATTTTTTCCATCCATTTAGAAGCAATTCCTAAGCCCAGGCGCCAGTAGGCGAGTTCTAGCGCTGGATTTTGCGTTGCGTTTGGGCTAGTGTCCTCGCTGACAACATATAGAGGCGGCCCAAGGTCATAGACTCCAGTTGTCCCATTTTTCCATGCAAAAGCTGCCATCCAATCAGCTGTCTCTTTGACAACATTTCTCCACTTCTCTAATGTCTCTCGCGAAGGAAAAGCTCGATATTCGTAAAGCGCAAAGATCAAAGGATGGGGTTGTTGCCAGATGAGGAGATTGTTGATCTGGCCTGGAGCTGAACGACCAGATGGATCGGTCATCTTGGGCCACCGAGCGCCCGCAGACCAGCCTTGCTGTACTCGAGCTCGCGTGATGGAGCTATTAAGGAAGCGTGAATAAATGGTGCTGGAACGCCCGAGCAAGTCCCAGTTGTTCCAAAGGGCCCAATGTGCGCCGTGCCAGAAGTACATCTCTGCGTTGCCGTTCGGGTGCTGAGCATCTTTTTGCCAGGAGACAGTCTTACTCACCCATATGGAACTTTCTGCCAATGTGGTCAGTGGGAATTGTTCGTATACGCATATTGCACAACTGACCCATACTAAAGTTCAAATCATCGTGGATATACAGTCAACCGAAGCGGCCACTCAAACCCGAAGATTAGACTTACCCAGCCGTTATTTACTAGACCAGACTGTGTTTTGAAGTTAACTGGAGCATCACGTCGAGGAAAGGTAGCGAACTCCTAACCTCCTGAGGAGGCGTGTCACCAGCCTCGTTTACTCTCATCAGATATCTCGAGAGGATAATCCGTCGTTGCAATTCCTTCGCTCGTGGGTCAGTTGAGCCAGTCATAACGTCTACAAAGCCGCTCTGCATCCAAAACTTCTCCCACGCATTGGCGGAATCCGCAAACACGTCGAGAGGGCTAGGAGTCTCTTCAATATCGTGAGGTCCATAGTTTACGACGATTGAAAAGGTTGAAGACTTCTTTAACGGTCGGACGGTGTACCGGTGCGCTATTGGAGGATTTCGTGAGATAGCAAACTCATCACCGTGCACCGACGTATCAAATTTCGCCCCTTCCATCGTGTGCACAATCTTCGATCCTCGACTGGCTGCATTCCTCAGTTCGGTCGTGTGGTTGGCCGCCGCACCCCAATTTCCGACAAACGGAGCACTAAATTTAGCTTTGCCATCATTCCAAGGGAAATCCAAGAAGATGCCTAATCGACCTTGCTGTAGAAGAGGAGAGTGGATGTTTATCCCGACGCTGCTTGTTTCGTCCGCAACTGCCGTCTCTACAGTGACTTTTGCTCCCCGAAACAAAAATTGACTATTTAACATCCCAGTCCACAAGTCGAGTTCCTGATGCGCGTCGCTGAAGTCACTCTCGGAAACGTTGAACGGTGTGCTAGACGATTCGGACCAGAACACTAAACCAATTCTTCCCAGATTCACTCTGTTGGGATTCGAAATCAACCACTGCTCTATCTTTCCATCGCCACCGCCACCGAAATCGTATTGAACTGGTCTTCCATGGTTAAGCCAACTAGCACCCTTATAAGCTTCAATATCTGCCATCGTTTTACCAGGCGGGAGACTGTCGTTCTTCCACCCCCACGAAGATAATATAGCGAATGGTAGTAGAGTCTGCAAGCCTGTCACGTCTGCTCCGAACGCGAAGTTGCCATTTCCGACTTGCATTGGTGTCGTCGTATTGGGGAGAAATGCATTTCTTGTGGGATTAAAGCGTTTGACGAGAGACCGCCGGTCGATGGCGGGAGCCTCTTTTTGTGCACTGCTACTAATAACAGTGCTCAGAGCGACGAATACAGTTGAGAACAGGAGCGATAGCATAATAGGCTTACAGCTCGTTGATCTACGAACCGTACATTGCTATGTCCACGCGCATGCTTTTATCGGAGTTATTTTGTGCGGCCCGGCGGGGTCTTCGGACTCGTTTGATGATCGTCCTTGTGATCCTTGGAGGATGACTGACATACGTCACTGCTCAGAAGTGCGAGTATCACATGACAAGCTTTCAAGTCCGACCACCCGTTATCAGGATCACGAATCAGCCACAGATACTCGATACTCCCTCGTTCCTCTCCTCTGTCGTATTCTCTTGATATTCTAAAGTAGTTATACAGCCATCATATCAATTGTTTAGAACCCTAGTGCGTTGCAGGTAGGCCACATGCTGTTAGCGCATCAAGCAACATTGAAACACGATTGATTATTGGAATAGCTATCCAGATGAAGTACTTGACTCCGTCAGCATAGATAAGTACTTCATTCTTCGTAACAAACAAATCACATTCTTTGGGAAACTGTAGACCCACATACGGTGACTCTACGCTAGTACAATGATTGTCTAAAAGCAATTTCGACGACGCACAAAAGGGCTCACGCGCCGGGCTCCCCCTCGCCCTCTGCATTAGACCGCAGACCAAAAGAACAAGCTTAGCTCGTCCAACGTGGGATTGTAGTCGTCCCGCAGCTCGCCGTCGACACCGAACCAGGAATCTTGACTAAAGAATCCCTCTTCGGTATTCCATTCATCTTCAAGCTGAATGTCAATCGCGTCA
>JABCKL010000054.1:0-43419 GCA_018851305.1 Calocybe cyanea
GCGGCAACTAAACATCAGCGCGTGCAAGAAATTGATCGCGCGGCGAAAATTGATTTTTGTGCAAATGGAGCACCATAATCTTCGGCTCTTTCTCTGACGCAATCAGGGTTTGTGGCGACGAGAAACCGGAAAAGCTTTAAAAAAGATTCTTGCTCAGAAGCGCTCGGTGTGTAAGACCCCGACAACAACAGCGGACGTGATTGGTTGACAAATCCGCTCCGAGATATCGGCTGTCTTATATATATTCATTTTCTAGACCTTTCTATTCCGAGTCTCATTTCATTCCAGTCCCTCCTTTTCTCTTCTCAAATTATGTCGCTCGCTGCTATTCGTGCACCTCTTCGTAGAGCTGTCTTTTCAGGCGCTAGATCCATCCCAAAATCTCAGCCAAAGCCCGCTTTTCGCTATTATTCGACTGCAAATCCCTCTCAGACACCAAAATCTGGCAACGGCTTACTCATTGGGCTAGGAGCAGTCGCAGGTATAGGTGGTGTTGCGTTCTACTACTACTCAAATACCCGCAGCGAGACCTCGACTGCAATAAAATCCAGTCTTCAAGCAGCCAAAGTCAAGACTAGCTTTGTCCCAAGCAAGGAAGACTATCAAAAGGTAACGCGTCAATCACGCATTCTCCGCGGTTAAAAAAATTTTTTTAACAGCATATTAGGTTTATAACAAAGTTGCCGAGCTCGTTGAGGACGCCGGCGAGTATGATGGTACGTCCGTGCTGACCCGAGTGAGATAAGACTTTTTTTGACATGTATCAGACGGATCATATGGACCCGTTCTTCTCCGTTTGGCATGGCATGCTTCCGGTACGTATGATAAGGAATCGGGCACTGGTGGAAGGCAAGTCAATTCGGCTAAACATCCTTACGTTATTCAATGTTATTCTTTTCAGTAATTACGCCACCATGCGCTTCGAGCCAGAGTCTCTCCACGGCGCTAACAATGGTCTCAATGTCGCCCGTAGTCTTATGGAAAAGGTCAAGAAGGACTTTGCTTGGATAAGCTACGGCGATTTGTGGACTCTAGCTGGTGTTGCAGCTGTCCAAGTACGACCATCTACTGGGGGTGAAAATGCTCAGCTGATTATATGCGTTCGCAGGAAATGGGAGGTCCAAAAGTTCCATGGAGGCCTGGCAGAATCGATGGTTTCTCGCATCAAGCCACGCCTGATGGCCGTCTTCCCGACGCCAGCCAAGGCGCTGACCACCTTCGAAAGGTATGTTGAGTCGGCATAGTACATTTGGATCATTAAATCACCGTGGCGGTAGATATTTGGACGAATGGGGTATGTTTTTCTTTTGTCCAGTTAACAACCAAAACAGTTCTCACTGTTTCCTTTGACAGATTCAATGACCAGGAAATTGTTGCTCTTGCTGGTGCACACGCTTTGGGACGCTGCCACCGTGACAGGTACTTTTTTTTAGGACTATAATAATATTTGGACTTCGTTCTAAGCTTTTATTCCGTCACCCTAGATCTGGATTTGAAGGTCCCTGGACATTCTCTCCCACAACTGTCACAAATGAGTTCTACAAACTTCTCATGGACGAAACGTACGCATTCCCTTCGAAGTACCGCGTTAATTACACCGTCCTGACATATCTTCTCCAGCTGGGTATGGAAGAAGTGGGATGGGCCGAAACAACTTGAAGATAAAACAACAAAGTCTCTCATGATGCTTCCGTACGTTTCTTTTCCCCTCACGCAGCTTTTTCTTTGGATATCCCATTTACTCTTCAAACCATTTGCTAGAACGGATTATGTGCTGGTACAGGATAAGAGTTTCAAGAAGTACACTCAAGCGTATGCAAAAAACAGCGACCTTTTCTTCAAGGAGTAAGTCGTTCCCCCCTCTCGCTGCTACCCTACTGAAATTCTTTGTACTTTAGCTTTTCCAAGGTAGTTTCCCGCCTGTTTGAACTCGGAGTCCCCACGCAACAGTTCGTCACACAAGAGCCGTGGACTATGAAAACTATGGAGGAGCAGCGGGACGAGAAGAAACCATAGAGTCAAATCCGAAACGTTACTTAGAGATCCATTGGTACTTACTAGTCAACTATAGAGGAATCCGTCACGTTAAGCGATTACCTTCACTCACACCTAATGATGCGCTAGATATCATAGTAAAAGGGGGGTCCATTATTCGTATTGTGAAGCGGAGTAATACTTAGATAGAAGACGTATAGGAGTTTTTTTATGCAATAAGAAGCGGCTGTCCATGGCCCTTGTGTGTGACTCTAGTATATATGCAAGATTGTAAGCTACCACGGGTAAAACAACTAGAAAAAAAAAGAGAGAGTACATTACAACGTCCAAGCCATAAGGGAAACCGTTTTTGTCTAGTATAAAGGCGCGTACAGCTGCAGAAATCAATCAAGGTGGCTGTAGGGACCGCCCAATCATAGAGAGAGAAGAGGAAACCGATTTCGCATAATCACGGTGAGACTGGAGAAGACGGTGAGAGCGCCTGTTCCTGATCATTCTGTCCATCTATCGAAAATCTAGCAGATCTCCTCCCAAGATCAACTTCGCTCTGTGTTCCGACCGTCTCATCGTAAGAGGGAAGCCCACGCATAGTAGACAACGGCGGAACACCTCCTATAAACCCTCTCGACGCTACGCCATAATCAGGTACCGCTGTGAACGCCCGATGAAGGAGCTCCGTTCCTGTACTGCTCAAGTCGGGCAAACTCAGCGCTCGTAAGGGCATATTTTGCTGGTTGTTGTTAGATGTAGGTAAGTCGCGCTCCCTGTCAAAGTCTTGAAGCGTGGCGATATGTTGCGTTGATGAAGAGCGGGACATCCAACCAGAGTGGAAGGACGAGGAAGGTTTCATTGTGGGTGTGAGGAGGGTTTCGGTATCTCGACTGGCTCTGCTACAATTGTGAATGTAGGTCTCATTGGGACTCGCGACGGGTGTTTGTGGAATTGGATGGCTATGGCTGTGGTGATGACGTCGTTCTGGGGAAGTAGTACGGCTGGAGAAGGGATTAAAACCCATATGGCTATGGTTTGGCCTGCTTTGAGGACGAGCTCGACTTTGCGCTCGACTTTGTGTTCGGCTGGGGGACTCAGAGTCCGTGCCTGACGACTCGGCGTGAGGGGGAGAACCAGGATGAAGCATATGAATCGGCTCGTCGGACAGAGAGAGCAATAGTTCAGAGTTGACCCATTCAAGGGGGGTATTGGAGGAGTTCGGATCAGGCTGATGGGGTAGGTGACTATGAGGATGTATTTCAACGGGCGTCAAATGTCCTGATTGGTTAGATGCCTGGACAGGACTTGTCCCTTGAGCCACCCAAGGATTAGAAACGCGTAGTGCCGCCGCGTCTGATATGTACATATTAGCAATTCTATCGCGAACATGTTGGTCGTAGCTTGGTAGCTGTGTGTTCTCTTCCTCTACTACAGGCACTTCGTCTTCTCCTAAGATTAAGCGTCGCGCGCCAGCTGAGTACTTTCTGGACTCGTTGAGAAGGCGATAATCAAGAAGGTATAGGGGCAGGGAACATCTAAGTTCTGAGGTATGACCGTCCTTGTTTAGAATCAAAAAATTCCAACGTATCCGATGTGTTACTGACACAGGCTCGAGGTTATGCGTCGGAGTGATTGTCAAGGGGACGTGAATATCGAGGCGTGCAACCACATCGTCGCTTTCGGGATCAGAGGGCGTACTGCTAGGCGAGGCATCTGGTAAGCCGCTATTGGCTAATTGAGGAGAAATGGGGGGTGTGGAGTATTGAGCGAAGTTGTGCGGTAAATGTTGATGTGCTGAGCTAAATGATGGGCTGGAACTCTGGGCGAGATTTGTATGAAAGGTTGAAGGTTCAGGGGGGATGTGTGATGGGAAGCTGCCTTGAGAGCGTGGTCGCCATGTAAGGTTATCCTCTGCCGCTACAACACGTCCATTAGAGAACTCGTGCTTGACCGAGGCAACGATACGCGATTGTTCGTGAGAGCCGCCCCGTGTAAACACCTTGGTCTGTTCTCGAATCGTTGTGGTACTCTGCAGAATACAGATACCCTTTGTGATGGGAGACAGCTTGACAATAGCGGTGATTTTATCGCCTGCTGCCCACGCTTTGTGAGGGATCATGATAGAATACATAACTTTTTCGGGCCATGTATTTTCGATTTCCAGCGTTTGTTGATATTCCATGGCTTCTGGACTCAAAGACCGAATCAGATAGACTGGGCGGCTTGCAGTATGTGTCTGATTGAAAGCAAAGGTATGTCGTACAGCTTGTGCACGCAGCTTATACGACACTTCCGCTCCCCCATGAGAGGCAGGAGGTAAAGTAGACGGCAGTGAGCCACCAATTCGGAGTTGAAACGGGAAGAGATGTCGACCCGCCTTCAACGTATGACCGTGTTTCTTTTCACCTTCAAGGAATGACCAGTCGTGTTTACAAACGATATAGGTGACAGGGGTTGAGCTCATAGACCCTCTAAACGCGTTAACGTCAGTGATCAAACCTATATTAAAACAGGGACGCTGTGACGCACGAGTCCGAAGGTGCTACGGGTAGATGAGCTTTACCCCTGAGCTGAAGCCTTATTTCTTTGATGGAGGTCGCATCATTAAGATAGATAGCAACATGACCAGACAGCAGTGCGGGCTCTACATCTTGGCCCATGCCTTGAATGAAGAGATGGGGAGAGTCTAGGTGTATTTCGATGCGAGATTTGTGCTCCTTCTCTTTCGCCATATCGTGGTGGTCCGAGGTTGAGGACTCTGATGCGATGTTGGTATGTGGCACTTGCGAATGTCCAGTGTCCATTACGCCTATTTGAGTGTTATTGTTGGACTGGCCAGACTGATGTGCTGTTCTCGGCAAGGCAAGGGCCATCTTGAGAGGGCCTTGATTAGGAAAGGTCAACCCGGAGAAACAGGGGGTCTTAAGTTAGCTCTGGGAGAGATGGAGGACCCAAGGAATGGAAGATGCAACCAGATGCGAGGCGACTCGGGCGACATATGTATTTATTGATTGTACTCACATGAAAGTATTTTTTTGCACGAGAATCGTCATTGATGTCGCCAATTTCCGGTTCGGCGCCGACGGTACGCAACAGATTAACACGAGAAAATCTTCAATCTCGATCGCTGAACATCTCCCTTGTGTGCTCTTATCGCCGTGCATGACTCACTGGCGTCGTTTCGCTTATGGAAGAACCTCGGAAGGACTCGGAAGTCTTTTGCCAACTGAACTTGACATCGTGCCTTTTTCGTCTGGACTTGGAAAGGCTCATGCGGCGAGTAGGGCCGGAGCAGAGGGATAACAGTTATCGAAGGAATATTATGGTTATTGTCGTAACACGCCCTATTTTTGGATGTACAGTCATCTATCAAACCTCCATTCTACAGGAAACTCACCAGACATCTTCAACCCAAAGTCGTTCAACACCCCAATTCTGAGTTTTCCATTCCTTCTCGAGCCTCCATACTCTGGCTTCGAAGAGGGGACGTCCTTTGTCCGACCTAATTTGCAACATTAGCTGAGTTGAGATCCTTCACGCGAGGCCCGCGCAAGAAAATATGGTATACTTGCAGGCAAACTGCGTGGTTCATTCTTACTATAAATTGACTCATCTCAACACAGTAGTCTGGTGCTTGGGTGTCCATTGCCTCAGTCATGATGAGATATAAGTGTTCTGTACGATGACCAACTTCTTCATTTCACCTCTTCATTCAGGATCAACGATCTCACACTCAGATCAGATCTGACGGAAACACCTCGCTTATGGTAATGCATAGGAAGTATTCCATTGAAACGATGCCACTACACCGTGAGTAACACCAATCTGGATTTCTTTGTTCCATTCAATCCTTTTCTCAGCATCTGCAAGTCATGCGTTGTATGATCAATGGAAGCAATCATGTATACACCCTTCATCGTTTCATCCGTATGCCGGATTATATCAATGCCATTGTTAAATCAGTACAAGCACCAGTCATCCTACACGCTGGAAAAGTAAGTACAAATTTACATGGAAGGCCAACAAATTATGATAAACATGACTCGCTCCACGTTATTTTACGCCTTGTATAGCGTATCCAAAAACGCCGTTGCCAGTTGTCCAACCATCGATGGACCGATAGCACTGGAATGACCAAGACCTTTGAAACCACAAAAATTAGCACGCAATTGCTCGAATGATCAAAAACTTGCGAATCAAGGGGTAAGAGCAATCATGATTTCAAACAACCATCGATAACAAATATACCAAAAGGAGATGATGCTTGGGAGGGGCGGTGAGAAGAGATAGATAAAGAAGCCAGACGCACCATACATCGAGACCATAGTGCCTTTGCCAGAAGGTGCGACCTTTGCTTCTTGCACAGCATCTTTCAAATCTGCAATGAAAGTATCCGCTATCGTCACAGTCAAGCGCTGTGAAAATCATACGCGAAGCAATCCGACATCAGTTTAACACATGCTCGTTGGTGTGATGAATGCAAACAGACACCCACAGTACAGCAGATGTGCACCGCTGGCGGATCAGAAAGTGCATTGAGATGCCAGCCTCTTTGGGCCATGGCATCCCCTACCTCGAGGATGTTAACTTTGGGGTGCCTAGAGCCAAAGGCGACAACAGATGCTGGAGGCGAGCCAAGCAAATAAAGCTCTGGAATGGAAGAGGTGACCGTATTGGCAATCTTTCGTGCGCATGTTACTATTGAGCGACAAGAATCCAAGTAACCTCTTTAAAAACATCACTCATCAGTCCTATGGGGGCACGAGGTCATCTCGAAGTACTCACTCATCCCCTATGTGTTGCATGACAGCCCATGTACCTGCAATCAATGCTCCGGGACTATGATGCATGCGGTATTCAGAGGCAGTGAGAATGATTTGAAAGCAGACTCACCGCGAACCCGAGAAGCTGGGGCTCCCATAAACACCACCTTCATGTAGTTTTAAGACATGTTAAGGACATTGGGTACAGATGCGTCACATACCAGCCCACTGGGTATTGACGTAATACTGATATCTCCGTAGCTCGGCGTCGCGATACATGATGACGGATGTACCCTGTTATGCAACAACGAGATTTAGGCAGTTTTCATGGTATATCAAGTGAACCGAACCTTCGGGGCGAATCCGTACTTGAAGTCAAGGCAAGACAAGTCAGCTGAGGTGACGTATTTCGCACTATATACTCACCTTATGGGTATCGCAGCTTATACTCGTGACACCTGGAACGCGAAAGTCGAAAGGCAGAAGTTTGAATTTGCCATCTTCGCCATCCGCGAGCCCAGCTTTCTGGAGGTAAGGAACGATGAAACTTCCTAGACAACAGTCGACGTGCAGGCCAATTTTATGAGAGAGTGCCAGCTTTCCAAGGGCCGTGATATCATCTTGACATCCGTCAGGAAAATTTATAGCTGACCCCACGAGCTAAGATGTAAGAGAACAGGATAATTATTTTTGTAGGATTGGAGGTAGACTATGCCATACCATTATGGTATTAGAATTTCTATTAAAATAGTATAAGAATAGTCAAGGAAGGTCTAACGAGAGATACTGACATGGCCCGCCTAACGCGCTTCAAGTCGACTCTGCGGGTCACAGGGTCGACGGGGATTTTATGAACTTTAATTTTGAAGTAGGCCGCGCCTTTGTCAAATGCAGCATGAGCTGAAGCAGGAATTATCCTAACGGCATGGTCGGTCAATGTCTCTTTCTCAAACAGTCACAACTTGCATTTCAGGCTCAGTGATGCCTTTTACCGCCCGTGCCCAGTCTCTATGTGTTTTCACTCCCATGATGATGGATTCCGTTCCTCCAGATGTCATCGTTCCTGCGCCTCCAGGATTGTTGTATAGGTTAAGGCACATCGCCACAATCTCGGCTTCCATTTTACGAACAGCGGGAAAGATGTCGGGATGGATTGGGTTCGTGATGCAATACCGCTCATATGCTTGGACTATGATTTTCACAAGGTCATCCCCGCCATCTACAATCGTTGGCATTGGAATTGAAACCAAGATATAAACAAGGTCCGCCTACGGTATACAGCACCCGAGATTTTTCCATGTCTCCAAGTAGCCTTGGTCCCGAGCTCAGTGTCCATGGTATCCATTTGCGAAAATATCCATTCAATTGTCTTGCCTTTATCTGGGAGAGTTAAATGACGTTCTACATCGGCGCCTTTTGGTACTAGCTTGTTTTCAATATCCAGCCTCGCCTTGTTCATCTGAGCTTCAACCTTTTCGGCTGTGGAAGGAACACGCAAAAGAAGACGAAGGACTCGCTAACGACGGATAAGCGGATTTTCTCTCGTTCGACATAACGGTTCAGACCTTTGCAACCCATGTATAAAGTTCACGAGCAGAAGTGACCACTCCACGCGCTCGTAGATGGCGTTGTAATTTGACTGATTGAATTAGGACAACATAGATGAACAAAGCGGTTTTAACACTGTCAAAGTTAATATATGAGGACAGCGGCTTTTTTATCAAGGTCGTAGCCTTGTTGCGTAGGGTGCTCATGCTGGATGGATGGGAAACTTTGTCCGAATTTCACATGTGTCGGTCCCCAATGCCAATGCCGTACCATGATCACGTGGGATACCTCTTTCTCCTTTGAGCTGACGAGCTTGCTTGATATTGTACGCGATGAGCAACGTGCGAATGGTATGCTACAGATCCAAGTCATACTTTCGTGCTTGAGCTGATTTCTATAGCTTTCAAAAGAGGAGGAACACGATGATACGGCGGAGGTCACTTGGGGTATGCCGACATGACCTCAGTTGCCGGTCTTCCGACCTGATAATCTTTAGAGGATCAGCAACGAATCAACACGTTCTCTAAGCTCAACACGCGGATGCGTAACTTACAAGAGAAGCTTCAAGAACTCAAGGTGCGTAAATTTCTTCAGATGCAGCGAGCCTGGTTCAACTTGTCGCATAGCAAGAGCAAGAGGCTCTCGATGACCTCGCGACCGAGCTAGAGCTTGCAGATGAAGACGATCCTGTGTTGTAAGAACTTTAACATGCCATAGGCTTTCACTGATGCATAATTTTACCACAGATACCGGGTCGGTGAAGCTTTTCTCCACATGCCGCTTTCAAACGCCCTCCAGCGTCTAGAGATTGACCAAAGGGATACGGAATCCCAAATTTCGACGGTTTCCGCCTCCAGCAAAGAATGTGAATCAAAAATGAAGGAGCTAAAAGTAATATTGTATGCGAAGTTCGGGCAAGCAATAAATCTAGACGACTAGTACGGTGTCATATCTCCCAATCGTTGCATCATAACTTACATTGATAGGATTCATGTACATGAATTTGGTATTATCTAGAAAAATTTACTCTCCTCCTCTCCAACCAGGTCTAGAAGACTCTCTACTGGCTGTTTCTCACTCTCTGATACGAACTCAAGCAAGCTTTCGAACATCTCATTGCGTTGTGCGTAGCGCGCGGCCGTCAGAGTTCCTTCTTCTGTGTTTGTATCCCTTGTTTCACGTTCCACGGGATCTTCAGCACCCCTCAGAGTATTCACATCGACTGTCTTTGCCGTGCTACGTAAACTTTCCTCCAACTGGTTTATCTCGCTTTCGTCGGTTGAAAGCTGCGTTTGCTGTGATGCGCTGCTATCGTTGGCCGATAGGCTACTTGAGAGCGGCGAGGTAGGGGCGTTCTGGCTAACTGGGAAGAGTAGGTGTGTCAGAAGCGAACGGAAGCTATTGGCTTCCACAGGATCGCTATGATCGACCACGGCAGAGACGTCGTTTTGCAAAAAGCTCAAAGCTTTGATTGGCGCAGCTTCTTCGCACATCTCGCGGAACCTATCAGGAGGTCACCCACACAAGAGTCTAGCAATGAATCGTACGACTTACTGCTGTTGTCGTATCTTATATGTGGCCCGACGTACGATGTCATCCGCTCCTGCCCTGAGATTTTACAGTCAGATATGATGATGCAAACTATTTGGAGTAGAAGACAAACCTAACTAATCTCATCTGCCACAAATCATCTAGCCTGCTCTCTTTTTGCACTTCGTCTCCTTCTCCTATATCTTTGCTTCGCTCCATTGGCCCCGTAATCCCTCCATTGCCCCCATGCAGATATACTGTCTTTGTTTTCGGGTTATACACTACCTGATGAGCATATCTTGGCTGTGGCTCTTCGATTGAATCACTCTCTTGTTGTAGGTGGCCTGGTGAATCTTTCATAGACGTGTAGGGCAATTGTGGCATGATCTGGGTCCAGCTCCCGGGCCGCTTGTCGTATGTGAACATCCAATTAGGGGACTCGGAAGCCATGGTCGTGACTGCCCCTGCTTTCTGGGCCCGTGTCAAACCACAAAACCTGGGTTCCATGGCCGTCTTAACGTATAAGTCGGCAAAAAGCAGCGGTGAGACTCACACGTAAAGTTCGCGCAAGTAGGGATCAATAACGGCTCGTTGAGTGAAACAAGATTCCGGTCCGCCAGCGTCGGAAAAGTTGGAGTAGAGCTCGGTTGCGGTGTTTGTAGAAATATCGTAGGCATACATATCAGACAGATACTTATCGTCCCGCTGGCCGGCGAAAATGAAGAGTGTCCGTGTAGACGGTTCAAGGACCATAGAGTGACCTAAAAACATGTGTCTAATCCTGGATGGCAAGCAGCAGACATGGAACTTACCAAAGCGGGGTGGTATTATTGTTTGAGAGGTACTGGGGCCGTCCGCTTGTCTGACCAAGATTCAACAGGAATCAAAAACCATCAAGAGTTACACTCACTGCAATAGTTTCCACTTGCCCAGCCTGATATTATAACTGTAGAGTCCAGAATACTTGTTAGAGCTCCAATCACCATCTATTACCCTCCCGCCGAACACATAAAGTATCTGTGACTCAGAATCTATTACCATCTGATGATCAAAAGTCAGTGGTGGACCGCCTGAAGACTACAGAGTTGCATATGCATATGTGAGTATGCACCTAGATAGAAATAATAACAGTTAACAAACCGCGGTGTCGAATGCAAGATAGTCCCAACTTCCGGAGTCTACTCCCCGCGTGTGGTACCGATAAAATTCGGAGGAATACACCTTCGTAGGGGATGCTGGAGACTCATCCAAATTACGTTGAGCGGGCACAGGAGTCCCGCTGTTGGTCTCCTGAACTGAATCAGAGTCATTCAGTCGCCCTAATAGATAAATGCACCCCGTTTTGGTATCAAAAACCATTTTATGGCAGGAGCGGGCTCCGGGAGCATTTTGTTCTTTTGAAGTACTGTGGCTAAGGACAGTCCACTTGTCCTCCTTGACGTTGTAGGCCCAAAAGTCATCAAGACTTTTCTGGCCATCCCATCCACCGAACATATAGATTGTGTCATTGACAGGATCAATGCACATTGCATGTCCACCGCGCGGCGATGGTACATCGCCATCGGAGTCTGTGCCATGCAGCTGCTCCCAGACTGCGTGCGGTTGGGCGCCACGCAGATAAGAGTCGAAAAGATGAGTTCTTGAAATTTCAGATATGTATTGCTCTGCTTGTTGCCAATTTCCTTGTAAAACAATACTTTCGTGAAGTTTGGTGATGAGGGGGTGCTCTAGTTGAAACCCAGAGCGAGACATGATAGTTGCATAAGGTGTCAATAGCCGGCGTTGCCGTAGGTGCTTGAGCACATGTCGAAGTACAGCAGTTTCTCGATACTATACAAAAGCCTATGATTCGATACTTAGAGACGACTGAGATGGTTTTGACCAACCTCGTCGTACTTAGACCGCACTTGCTCCACAAACGCTTCCTCAGTGATTCCCGTCATAGAAACATGCCACACTGATGTGTGAAAACTCTTTTGATGCGCCCTGAATAAACGATCAACCAATGTCTGATGATGTACACGCTGTATTACTCACGAAAGTGGCACTATCTTGACATACCGCGTTGGAAACCATATGCCGTTATTGTTAATGTGCTTTACAGAAAATGTCTCGGGTATATTGTCGTTCTTCAGCCCAGCGTGAAGAACTTCAGTCATGTGGTCCTTATTCATGCCGACGTATAATTTGAACTCTTTCATGTTACAAGGATGAGCTGCTCCACACAGTCAATGAACTATTGATGTATCCGAGAGAGAGCCAGCGTACGTTTGGAGAACTGGTATGTAGAGGTCAGCTAACCCACCAAAGATATCATCAGTCTATATACCTTTCCAAATGTTATGGTTTCTACCTAGTCAATTAGCTGAGACGGATTAAATGAGGAAAATCTACGTACTAAGGACGGCCAGACTCTCAAGCTGAAGAAGGATCCACTGATTGTTGTTGTTTTGTGAATTTCCGCTCCATCTACTCGCATGGTCTGTACTCCTGTCGACCAGGATATTTTCCGCAGCATAACGTCCACTGTGGGCAGAAGAGCCGGCGATAAAATAGGTCAACGGTATAGGTTCTGTCACATCGTGAGACTGGGGTACTAAGGACATCCTTTAAGCTAAGCAGTTCACGGCTTTGAAATATGAGATATGAGATATGTTATCGAGACTAATCGAGTAAATGTTCCAGCGCCCGCTACAAAGTCGGAGAAGCGTTCCAAGATCACATGATTTGGCTTTGTGCCCCATATGGCGCTAAGATTCAGCGCTGTCAGCTCTTGTCCTAAACCAATTCTTAACTTCTCATCTGCCATATTTTGCGAGCCGATGTCGCTTTTGCTCCTGCATGTACGGAACTAAGAAGATAGTGATGAATATCCATAAGCTCAGGCTTTGCTATCAGATCACAAGGCGGCTCTCCATACAATTATTCAGGCTTTCTCTTCAGGCTGTTGACACCGACCTTCTTAGCGAGGCTCAGAAAAATATCGTGTCATTATGTTGCCACCAAGCGAACGGCTTCGTTACTGCCTATCTATCAGCGTGCTCTATCGCTTGCTTCTCCGGACAAACATGGTTCCATCATTTTTGCGTATATAAGTGCTTTAACTCTCTGGTGTTCCCACCTCTGGGAAACAACCATGAAACCTTCCAACTGGGTACTCTTTTCGTCCCTTCTTACCTCAGCCCTTGCAGCGGTTCCGCTCTCCAGCATCAAGAGAGTCTCAACTCTACCGACAGTTCCCAACAAATTCATCGTTGAAGTAGACAATCTTGCTAGCGTTTCAGATAAGCAATCACTCTCAGTCAGTGCCAGTGAGCTTGTTGAAATTTCAGCTCTAAGCCCTTTTCAAAGCCCCGTAAAACCTTGTATGAATCATTAAGGAAGCGTGCCGTCGGATTTGAAGTTAATAAGGAGTTCGACGCCGAAGGCCTTTTCGTTGGCGTCGCCCTGACTTTGAATGTGAGTTGTCACTCTTACCATATGGTATATGAATAGACCAACATATCTTCTCAGGATGCGAAGGCATGTTTTCACGCGAATCGCATCTGAAGCCATTACAAAACGTCTTCTAGGATGTAATTACGCTTCAAGGTACTCCAGGAGTGAAGGCCATTCGTCCCGTGAGGAAGTTCCAACGACCTTTGTGCGTGCATACTTTGTAGCCATGCGAGCATCATAGCAGGTTTTGAGATATCACGAAATGCAGACCAGTAAAATCACACATTGTAACGGGCCCGAATGACCCTGCTATTCCACCTGACTCTCAGTCGACACATGTTTTAACGGTGCGCATCAGTCTTTTTGGCTCAGGCACACTTGATTAAATATATTTAGGGTGTTGATAAACTTCACGCAGAAGGAATTACTGGCAAAGGCATTAAAATTGGAATGTAATTCATCCTAAAAAAGACAAAGATTCACTTTTAACTCTAGTGCTCTAGCCTTGATACAGGTTTGTTATCAAGTTAAAGAGCGACCAAAAACTTCGATCGATTCAGCGGAACATCTTAGGTATCGATTACACGCATCCCGCCCTTGGAGGTGGCTTCGGGCCCGGTCACAAGGTAATTGGAGGGTTTGATTTCGTTGGCGATGATTATGATGGTGAAATACCTCTGTAGAGCCACGTGTGCACAACGGATGACTCACTCTATCTGTTTCCTTAGGCACTAATGTTCCTGTCCCTGACCCCGACCCTCTCGATCAATGTGGAGGTCATGGAACTCACGTAGCGGTGCGTTCGAAAATGTGATTTGCATTGAGATTTTAAACATGCTACAGGGTATTATGGGCGCCAATCCCGATAACGCTTTTAATATCAGCGGTGTCGCATATGAGGCATCTTTATCATCGTATCGAGTATTTGGATGTGTCGGTTTTGTTACCGATGATGGTTGGTCTACTTGACAATGCTTTATTTTCAACTATCATAATAGCTATCTAGTACTCGTGGATGCGCTCCTACTCGGCTTTAAAGAAGGTCAGGATATATTATCATTGTCGTTAGGCGGCGCAGATGGGTGGACAGAGACTTCGAGTGCCGTAGTTGCAAGCAGAATTGCCGCGGCCGGCAGAATCGTCACAATCTCAGCGGGAAACGATGTAAAGAGGCTCACATCAATGAAACTGTTGTTTCTGATGCTATGTTGAATCTTAGGGTCTTTCAGGAGCATGGTATACGTCTAGCCCAGGCAATGGCATTGACGTGATATCAGTGGCTTCTCTGGATAAGTTAGCACACTCACACTATTCAATCCTTGGTCTAATTGAAGTCTTGTAGCACTTTCATTCCTCTGCAAAATGCTACTGTCGGCGGAGTGGCGCATCCGCCAATCACGTACTTTGAAACCTTTCCTTTGGACGTTTCGGGCACACGCCCAATTTTTGCAACTTCAAATGACACGACCATAGTCGATGATGCATGCAACCCACTGCCTAATAGTACACCGGACCTCTCTCCGTTCGTTGTTATTGTGCGCAGGGGTACTTGCACTTTTGTGAGTCTAGGTTTTGATCATGCTTACTCTGCTATTTAAGCTTGGGCTCAGGTCCAAAAACTGACCAATATTGCCGCTAAAGGCGCTAAAGTTGCACTGATCTATGAGTTAGCCTTCTCCGTTTTTAACTTGGGCCTAGCAAATAGCTGATATCTTCCTAGCAATGGCAGTGGTTTCTCTGCAATTGACACCGGCAACTTCCTCGCAACCCTTATTCAGGCTGCCGATGGACAATTCGTATGTGATAAAATTCCTGTAAGAGTAAGGCGGTTTTTGAAAACCGCCCAATAGTTGGTTTCGCAGTTCGCTGCCGGCGTTCCCGTGACTATCACATTCCCACAGACAGGAGGTTCTACCGAGTTCCCGGATCCCAATGGAGGCCTGATATCCGATTTCACCAGGTGCGCAATGCGCATCTGCCTGATTTTTATGCGTCTTTCCTCACGTGCAGGCTAGCTATGGTCCGACAAATGACTTTTTCTTCAAACCCGCCGTTGCTGCACCCGGAGGCAATATCTTATCAACTTTCCCCGTTCCTTTCGGCTCTTTTGCGGTTTTATCGGGCACATCGATGGCCGCACCTTTTGTGGCAGGCAGCTCGGCTCTGCTTTTGTCTGTAAAGGGTAGATCTCGGGCGGTTGCTAGGACTGCTCGCGATCTCTTCGAGACAACTGCCCAGAGGCTTCCATCTAGCCATACCGATGGAAATCCATTACAGACCCTCACACAACAGGGTGCCGGTCTCATCGACGTGTTCAAAGCGATACACACAGAAACTATAGTTTCTCCTGGGGAGCTCATCTTGAACGATACGGCTCATTTCAAGGGCTTGTCAGATATATTGTCTCTCGTCGTATAAGCAATGATTAACGATCAATTTTAGGCAAACGTTCACTATTAAGAACACCGGAAGAACCACAAAGAGGTTTACTCTCAGCCACGTACCCGCAGGGACAGCGGTGACTGTGCAACCTGTAGGGTTCTTTTGACATGCCAAATTGTTTGCAGGCTAAGATACGGAATAGGGTACTATTTTCCCATTCAACGGTCCAGTACCTCTCTCCAACGCTACGGCATCGGTGTCATTTAATCAAAGGAGCTTCAGTGTAACCGCTGGTGCGACGCACACAGTTTCAGTCCGGTTCAACCTTCCCAGTGGTGATGCCTCGTCATTCCCTGTCTTCTCTGGCTTTATCGAGATAACCAGTGGTTCTGAGAGCCATCATGTCAGCTATATCGGGCTTGCGGCATCCTTGAAAAACAAGCAGGTCGTTGACAATACTGATTTCTTCTTCGGTTTCCCTCTTCCAGCTATCATAGATGGAGATGGTAATGTCCAAGAGACGCCCACCAACTATACGTTTGTTGGGGATGACTTCCCATTGTTGGTCTTCCGGCTCGTTTTTGGTACACCTATATTCCGAGCGGACCTTGTCGACTCGAATATCCGATTCAATGGTACCCTCAACACCCGTGCTGAGCCAGAGCCGCTAAGAGGCCCATTCTTTACGTTCCCTCGTCCCAACAAGGATGGATCATTTGCCAGGGTCAAAATAGTTGGTCCACTTGGTGAAGCTGACTTTATCACACGTAACAACGAGGTAATTTTACGTCTATCGCCAGGGTCAAAATAGTTGGTCCACTTGGTGAAGCTGACTTTATCACACGTAACAACGAGGTAATTTTACGTCTATCAACTAGCTTCAAGACAAAATCGCGCGCTTACATGTCGAACACTATAGAATCCACAAGATAATGGCTTCAGCTCGATTCCCTTCCCTCAGCCAACATTTGCCAACGGCACTCGAATTCCCAACGGATCCTACAGAATCCTTGTCCGAGCCTTGAGAGTTACCGGTGATGCCAGAAAGGAGGAGGACTATGAAAGCTGGTTAAGCCCAATTGTAGGGATCACGGCGTGATGCTCGTTGTGTGTAGATATCGCCTTTCCTGTCTCTAATCTTGCTTCACGTTGGGTTTTCAAATTGAACAATGTTGTATGTTTGATCATGAGCGATACAATAGGTGCTAGACCAGATACTAATCGTCACAGAGTTCACCAAGTCACCCAGGCCCGTCGGTGTATGTCGCATATACCTCTGAAAGAGTGGTGATTTGGAAAGTCTTATTGATGCAAGTTGTGACATGACGGAGGGTTGTATACGCTACACAAACTAGGAATGGATAGATATCTGAGACGACACAAGAAAAGACGGGCTGTATAAACAACAGCATAAAGAAAAGAGAAAGTGGCAAAAAAAGCTTAGGCGTTGAAACTTGAATGGAAGGAGAAAATATTTCATAGCCTACGCAACAAACACCACACGAGAATAGAAAATGACTGAAAGCACAAAAAAGAATAAAATCAAACAAATACAGTGAAAGGTAGGGGATTGGGAGGGTAGGTAACGATGGCGATGGTAAGGAACGGGAGTGGGGATTATTGGCTTGGAGATGGATACCCTTCCAATACACAAAGGGAAAACAACCAAATAACGAGAGTGTAAGTATGTGTAGACTGCAATTATGTACCTATATGGCGACAGTGGTAAGGAAAGAACAACGCAGACAATTACAGATAAGACACAAACCATGGTCGGATAAACACACGAAAAAAACCATGGACACAACATCCCAAGAGGGTGACCTACGAGAACGTAGGCGGCGGTCTAGGCGGGTTATCTCGTGGAGGCTTCACACGAAATTCGCTGACGATACCCACATGGCTGTCAGATAAGAGAAAAGAGAGTATAGTGAGTAGCTGAAAAGACAAAAAATGCAAGGCGCGACGTACTCGGAGGGGAAATGGGCATTCGGAAACCCAACGACCTTTTCCAGATACCCCTTATCTACTTCCCCGAGTACAGCGTTCACTGCTAACGTAGCGCTCGAATACCAAATGTAATCGATCGACCCCTGGAAACTGGGGGTTAAATTTGTGAGTGGAAGATCTCCAGCACCAGGCGCCGCGTATGCACTCTTCAGGCCGAGTCGATGCCTAAGTCCGTCTGTGGTGTATTTCCCATACTTGTGGGACATGAAGTCGGGATGGGTCGCTGACAGTTGGCCCGTTGACAAGAATTCGAACACACCAGATTCGGGGACGGAGTTGAAGTCACCACAGATGATCAGTGGAATTTTGGTGCCATCCGAATAGCTTGGAGGGGGTCGCGGAGGTTTGGATCCTGATGTAGACGTTGACGGGTTATTGTCTGCATCTGCTCCTCCTTCAGTTCCTGAATCAACCTCGCCAGTATTGGAAGTCTGCGCTACTCCAGGTGTACTTGGCGGTGGAGGCGGATATTTCGCAAAGTTGTTGGCCATCTTCTCGATTTCCTCCACGAGCAAGGCTGCTTGCACGAGCTTAACATCACGGAATGCGGGGTCCCAGTGAATGTGTGCGTTAGCGATGACGAAACGTGTTCTCGTTTGCTTGTCTTCCATGAAGCAAACCACAGCAATGCTGTCCTTGATTAGCACACGATTGAACAGGTCGTCTGTCTTTTCAAAGTCTGGTCGCTGCATGGCCACCGTGCTGAATTCGATGAGATGCTTTTCTACGAGCGTGTATCTAAGAGCCAGGTTAGGGCCATCATCAACGATGGCGGGGGAGGGAAGTGCGAAAAGAGGAGCTACATACTTGGATGACTTGTAAAACGTCGCACACCCATCCACTTGCCTTCGTTCTGCATCCTTCATTGTCTTGGCTCGAGACTTGGGCCAATGAACACCCTCATAATCTTGCCCTTTGAGATGTTGCGAGAAATAATCCTCATACCCAGCAATATCTACCTCTTGCAAACAAAGAAAATCAGGATCATGGTTCATTACCTCAGCCAAGATCAACTCCTTGCGGTAGTCCCATGTCAGAGCCCACGATGGTGTATACCCATACAATCTTTCTGTCGCATACTTTTCGCAAAGGATATTGTAGCTGAGTACGCTGAAGGTCTCGGCATACGGATCGGTCTGAAGAGCTTCTTGTTCCGCAGGTGATAGGAGGTTCTTCCACACGCGTGGAGGCGGGGGCGATGGAACCGGACACGAATCTCTCAGATACGAGATAAGAGCAGGTGTACCGTCTTTCTGGACAATCGCCTTTAGTGAAGCATCCAGCGGGTTCCCTTCTATACCTAATGTCTTCAGTAGGTGCAAAGTACCGAATTCTGGAGGGATGGTGGAAATGTGATTGTCAAAAAGATAAAGCTCTTTCAATTGTGTCAACATCCCAATCTCTGGAACGAGCGTGGTGAGGTTATTCCCTGATAAGTCCAGAAGTTCTAGATGCTTAAGCTTTGCTATTTCAGGCGGAATTGAGGTGAGGGCGTTATGGTTGAGATACAGGTTGATGAGAAACTGAAAGGAGAAAAGACCGGAGGTACGTGGGATATTCTTAATATTGACTCCTCCCATGTCCAGCGAACTCCAAGTGTTCGCTGGAGGCCGAATCGAGGTCGGCCGCGGCGCTTCGGCAGGTGCTACTGTCGAAGAAGGGTGATTAACGGCCCCGGCACTCACGGGAGATGAGTCTGAAGGGTCTGAGGAATCGGAATCTTTTGTTGCACCGTTAGTTTCTGACGGTGGCTTGACAAAGTTTGGGTTTGTAATGGGAATGGCGGATTTAGCAACGGTCCGGGACGCCATTGCGCTCGCACGAGCACGATGGTGAGGCGAACGGGAAGAACGAATCATCTGCATGAAGTTAGAATAATACAGTAGAGTAGATAAGCGTTGTTAGCGACGCACCTCGCACTTGAGAAGCTGTTGTTGCCAGTGTGGAGATATTATCTGACTGCCGACACTAGCAGGCGATCCCTGTGGAAGAACATGCTGCTGCATTGAATGGCCATTAGGGGGAGAGGAATAATGAGATAAAGAGTTCTGGTGATGATGGTGTGGTAGCGGAAGTGGATGAGGATGGTGAGGATGATGTTGCATTGGGTTAACGGTTCCATTGGTGTAAATGGCATATCCTGGGGAAGGAGGTGGAGGCCCTACGTTGGGCTGTGAGCCTGGGGGACCAAGTACAGGATGATGTGGACGTGGCCAAGCGGGTTGTTCATGATGACTGGCCAATTTGTGGGCAATGGCCGGGGATTGCTGAGGGTAGTACATCGCATCAATGAATGCCGATGCTCGTAGTTGGTCGCTACGACGTCAAATGACGGCTAATCCTACAGGCAAACAATGAAACAATGAGAGGGACGTTGTCGAGGATGCGATTGACAGTTGAGGTCGTTGATTGTTGCACTTTCTCGAGGGATGGGCTGGCTGTGTACAAAGACACGGCATCGGGAATTTCATCGTGGGAATTGCCGTGTTGTCACGTGATTTATCTTTGCAATTAACTCGGTGTACAAATGTCAAATGTCAAACCCACAGTGACGCTCTCATCGCCATTGCCAGCGAGTAAGAGGGCTTATTTATTGGAAAACTGCTAGCGAGATGAACCCTGTTGTTGGTTAATCTACTTGGGTCTCTGCTCAACCATCTACCGCTGATGACTGTCATTGTCCGAACATCACGACTCTCTAAAGTCGTACTATATATTTTACAGATTGTTATCCTTTAAGAGTTGTCCTGATCTCCTTCAACCACTATGGCCTTCTACCAAGCAACTGCATCTGCACCAGTCAATATTGCGTGCATAAAGTTTGTTCTATCATTCGAATCTTTTGTTTGTGCTTCACATTAATACCTCTCCAGGTACTGGGGCAAACGGGATACAAAACTCATCTTACCCACCAATTCCTCATTATCTGTGACTCTTGACCAAGATCACTTACGATCTACAACAACATCAAGAGCAGATCCTTCTTTTGAAAAAGATAGATTGTGGCTCAATGGCAAGGAGGAAGAGATCAAGGACGGAGGTCGAATGGCAACTTGTATCGCAGAAATGAAGCGCCTTCGAAAACAGGAAGTAGAGGATAAACAGCCCAGCGAGGCCAAAGTAAGAACTCTCTTGTACTTCGATTGGATGGAGGTAACAGTCTTTCCCAGATATCCTCTTATCATGTACACATCGCATCTTTCAACAACTTCCCTACAGCCGCCGGTCTTGCATCTTCCGCTTCTGGATTTGCCGCTCTCGTAGCATCTCTCGCCCAACTATACAAACTTCCCGTCTCCCCCTCCAATCTGTCCATCATCGCACGCCAAGGCTCTGGCTCCGCCTGCCGCTCCCTCTTCGGCGGCTTCGTAGCCTGGGAAAAAGGTACCCGCCCCGACGGCTCCGACTCCCTCGCTCTCGAGATCGCCCCTCAATCCCACTGGCCCGACATGCACGCCCTCATCTGTGTCGTCTCTGATGACAAAAAGGGCACCTCCTCAACAAGCGGCATGCAGCGCACCGTCGAAACCTCCCCACTCCTCCAACATCGCATTGCCAACATTGTACCCCAACGCATGGCTGACATTTCTAATGCTATCCAGAATCGGGACTTTGACACGTTCGCGGCGATCACAATGGCTGATTCGAATCAGTTCCATGCGGTTGCACTCGATACGGAGCCTCCTATCTTTTACATGAATGATGTGAGCCGCGCGATCATTTCGCTCATCGTCGAGTACAATCGCGTGAGCATCGAGAAGGGACAAGGACGTAAAGCTGCGTATACCTACGACGCTGGTCCAAATGCGGTCATTTACACGTTGAAAGAAAACGTCAAAGAGATTGTCGATCTAATTGTCAAGTATTTCCCTCAGCGGGAAGGTTCGTTCAAGGATGTCTTTGGGCTTTATGGTGGGACAGATCTGGGTTCGGTCAAGGGAAACGTCGTGGACGGCTTCAATGAGGCTGTGGCCAAACAATTCGATATTGGTGCTGTCAAGGGTTTGATTCATACCAAAGTCGGCGATGGACCAAGGGCTTTGGGTGTAGGTGAATCACTTTTGAGGGAGGACGGGTTCCCAAAAACCCTAGCGGCCTGAACTATTTTTCACTTTCAGTAGTATTTGTATGGATACTCTGGTTTCTAATCTAGATTATCTGACGCTATCAAACGTATCTTCTTTAACTCGCGCTTAACGAAGGAAGTGTATCAAATTCTTGATTGAGATCGAAGATTAGGGTATGAATACAAAGTATCTAGGGTACAGAGTCCAGTATTGTCCGTCAGGTATACATTGATCCAAGCTCTAAAAGCTAGAGTATCGAATTTCTAAGGCGAAAGCTAGACCCAATACGGCTCAAGAAGCGAGCACAGTAGCATCAAAGCAGTAACAGCAGTCCAGGCGTGTGAAGATGAAGGTGTAACGGTCTTTGCACTGCTGACAATGATGCCTCCGCCACCGCCTCCGCCGCCAGGTGCGTCAGGCCCGTCAGCATTCCCGCTCCCGCTGGTCTGTGCGGGCTCAGCGCCAATGTACTGCCTCCCGAGCGCGTTAATCTTTCCATCGCTATCAATCAATGCGTCGGCCTTGATTGATCGGTAAGATCACCAACAAATGACGTCAAGTCACATCCAAAATCGTAAAAACAACTTCTGACAAACGTACCTGATTCACCCCTTGCAAATCCTGCATCGCGCCAAACCAAGCGTATCTTTCCACAAAAGGGGCGTTGTCCATATAAGTCTGCGTTTTGTTGAGGAAGAGAACGACATCATCTTGAGAGCACTGCTTGTTTTTCTCGTTGAAGTTCTGGCATGACCATTCGGTGACCCAAAGTGGTCTGTTGAATGTCTGGTTGAAGTCTTCGATATATTCGATGAACTGTGTAGCATTGACATCGTACCAGTCTTGATATTCCAGAAAGGTCAGTGTTGCATAAATTGGAAGGAGATCACACGTACGGAGCGCAATGAAGTCGACCGTACATCCCCCGGCGCAGGCCGTGAAGAAATCCTGGAGCCAAGTCTTTCCTGACGGCGCACTCGAAGGCGCCGGACTACCCAGACGGATTCCCTGGGCGCGCAAAGGTTCTAGATAGGTCTTCCATAGCGTGGCACCGTCTTGAGGCGTGAGATTGGACTGGCCACTTTGTTGCGGTCTATCGGCGTGCGTTAGCGTAAATTAAGCGTTATTTTTAATGTGATATGGCGAGCAACATACTCGTTCATAGCAAGAATCGCCTTGACACCATGTTTAGAGATGGTATCGTTGATAGAAGATTTGAATTGCTCAACAGACTTTGAGCCCCAAAACATGGGAACATACTCGAGATCGGTGTCAGTAGGGAACAATGACCATGTGTAGTACCTTGACACGAAGTTATAATAAAACTTGGTGAGCATTTGAGATGTATTTACACACCATGAAACCTTTCCCGTAGACTTGAATTGTTCTATATCAACACTATCACCATTTGGCCAAGCAAGGCCCGCCTTGGACGTCACGTTCGTGGTTTGCCTAGAGACATGGCTCGATGGACGAGAAAGTACTGCATCAGTCAATAAGGCTAAAGAGATTGCCGCCCTCGACAAAAGCATGGTCTTGCGGAGACGTAGTAAAGATTTTGACTGTATCAAGGATTAGACGAGTTACTTTATAGGATGGTAAAATTCCCAACAGACACATCGTCATAGAGGGCCACAAAGCACATGGAGGTCCGGAATGACGACGAAGGTGGGGCCCAAAAGCCTGATTGGTGTTCTGGGCAGGCAGTGCCATTATCAATTACCCACAAGCCATGGCAACCCGGCTTGGTCCTGGCTCTAGACCCATATAACGCTCCCGTATCGCGCAATCCAGCATCTGGGCAGAACAGGATGATGATGAGTCGGGAGCAACAACCACATGTTCCCGTGATCATCTCGCTGAGACTTTGGTCCAACGTTTGATCTCATTTTCTTGACAATGCCTTGCATGAACTCTCGCGTTACAAAACATTTATCACTCCTCCGGCATGCTTATCCTAGCTTAACCACAACACAGAATGTCTCCCACTCAAGAAGTCAAATTCTAATTCGATTCAAGTCAACCTCGAAGAAAACTGGTCAAAACGCTGGGCTTCAGCCTGGGACTAGCCTTTCTAACAACAAGTTTATGGACGATATCATTTCGGAATATCAGAGGCTTCTGGAAACACCAACAGGTTTGCTCGAGCGGCCCATCGCGGCCGACCGCTATTTGAAGCAAAGCTGATACCCCTCAACGTCAACAGACTTTAGTCGTCGCCTTCAATCTCACGAGTTACCTTACGAGTTACCTCGGACTTCCGATGCAGAAACAGAGTTTGAGGAAAAGGTAGCATGGTCAACACCAACAGGTCTGCTTTAGCTCTCCGTTGCGGTCGACCGCTATTTTAAAGCAAAGCTGACGCTCCTCAGCGTCATTAAAAACTACTCAAAATTTTCAGTCTCACGAGTCACCTCAAGCTATCGATGCGAAGGCGATGTCTGAAAATGTAGAATGGCCAACATCACCAGGTCTGCTTTAGCTCTTCGTTACGGTCGACCGCTATTTTGAAGCAAAGCTGATACCCTCAACGTCAACAGAAACTAGTCGAAGCCTTCAATCTCACGAGTTACCTTACGAGTCACCTCAAACCTCCATTCAATCTCACGAGCCCGAGCCACCCCAAACTATCGATGCGAAAGCAATGTTTCAAAATGTAGCTCGGCTCAAAAGCGAAGGTTCGCCATAGCTCTCTGTTCTGGTAAATCGCATCCTCAAATAAAACTCTTCACACCGCAGCGTTAACAGCAGCCCTTCGTCTACCCCTTCCTACGAGCGGGTACCCGATGCCATGGATTGAGCAAAAAGAATTTGATCAGTATCTGAAACCTCTTTATGACTGCGGATGGGGCATAGCATTTAGGTCAATCAAAAAACCCCCGCTGAAGCCTCTTATTGGGGCCCAATTTCCTGTAACCGACTACGATACTGCGTTAGATCTCATGAATGATATCACTCAGCTGGTGAAGCAAGAATTGGCAAGTCAAGCACTGACGCACGTAATCTTGTACATATACTAATTTGCACTACAGTACCATCATCCCTTCCAACAAGCGATTTCATCGTACCCTTTCATGCACGTTGGGTTACGCCTCCAAACTCGTAATGCTGTTACTCCAGAGGTTTACAACAATCAGAATATACCTGGTATAACAACCCGAGATATACGCATAGCCGTGTTAGCGACACGTCTCTACAACGAAAAATATCAAGGAACGCATAGTTTTTTACCCGTACTTCCAAGTAGGCAACCGGACTGGCAGAATTTTACTTCGTGGCTCAGGCGGAGCGTTGTCAGTAGATTTAAAGATACAGCCTCACGCTCCGATCTACTTCGGCACTTGTAAAAGTAACCCTCTCGTGGCTCTGGCTGTAGTTGAATCATCCTTGTCGAGAAGGACCATCTATATTGGGCGAAACACCTCTTCGTTACGGGGGGGGCAAATATATTATTAATCTAACAGTTGTATAGAATTTTGTGTCATTGGTTCACATTCGCATTTGCTCACAATACTTCTTCTTTCAAAGAAAGAGAACCCACATAGCATCCAAGCAATGCCCTCGTACAAGTTGAGGGATGAGCTGTCTAGGTTGCTTTAAGTAGCTTTTTTTTGGGCTGCCATTGCTTAACGCCAAGTAATACATAGGTGTACGTACCCGTGACCGTCGAAATTATTTGTCTTTAAAAGCATTTCTTCATGAACTCCTACATCATTAGATGTCTGACGCTCCTCCGTCATACTCGCCCGAGACCTATCCTGTTTCACCAGAGCAATCCATTCTTAGCCCGCTTTGCCTCGAGCTCAACAACAGAAGCCGCTCAAGACGTCCAGCATGGAGCACCTCAAGAAATGCTTCCGATAGACTACTTGTACCAAGAAAGCACAAGCAAGGACTCAAAAAGTATGCTTCAACCCTCCGATGCGGCCTTTCATCTCCCTCACTCCACACGACCCAGCTTTATCCCTCCATCTACCCCCTCCGGAAAACGAGTATCCGACTCCTTGGTTTGGACCAACCGATTTCGACCGCTACATGAGACCTTTGTACTCGTTTGGTTGGGCTGTCCAGTGGACAAAACAACCCCCTATCAAGCCCATACTCGAGGCTCAATTCAAAATTTCCGGTTACCGTGCTGCAATACGCTTCATGAACGATATCGCCGCGCTGGTAAGCCGAGAACAGGTAAGTCAGACCTGAAGTGGTGTCACAAGAGTATCTATTTGACACATCGTTCTTTCGTTACAGCACCATCCCTTGCACCAATCGATATCTCTCTTTCCTATTCCGAGTGTTGAATTACGTCTCCAAACGCGCAATGCTCTCAGCAAGAGATTCTATCCAGACGAGAGGAGGGTTCCTGGTATAACATGTCGCGATTTGCGCTTTGCCGTGTTAGCGACGCGTCTTTGGCAAGAGAAGTATCAAGATAATCACTCAGTACTGCCCGTGAAATCGAGCAGACAGCCGGACTGGCTGGCCATCGCCGACTCAATCGAGCGAAAGTCTACACGGCCAAAGAACGATCCCAAAGAACATCTCCCTTTGTGTTCACGTTGTCATAGACGCCATGCTCCAATGAGTCACTGCCCTAGACGACGAACAAAGGCGATGAAGCCTACATCTCCTTGTCCAAACTGTGGTGAAGATCACTTGTTGCTGGATTGTAGAGAACCTCAGTTGCCTCTGAAAGAGGCATTGGCGCAGATGCTCACTATACCTCCAGAATAGTCATCTATGTAATGAATTTTACTTTCCGAGGCTGCTAGCCACTGTTGACGACGTGCTATTTCGTAGGCTACGGAGGGACTGGAAAACTTGTATATGCTTTTGTAGGTACAATGAAGCCGATGTGTCTGATTCATTAGCAGCGGATGCTTATACATATGACAGGAAGATATCTTGTATGCAAGCATATACACCTTGCGTCAGAAATTCAATCAATACAGCGCGATCGTAAAATATACCAAAGCATCGCTGGATCAACTACATACGAAGCATCGCACCCATGTGCCTACAATGTGTAATAATACACAATCGCTGGCATGGCGCTGAATCCAACTATAAAACAGTCGATTGTCCCTTTCCGGCTGTTTTATGCACCCCCGGATCGCCATTACTACCATATTTCACCCTCGACATGCTAAAGTCACTAAAGCAGCATTTCTAGACTCACTCTCGCCTGTAAAAGCCTCTTGTCTATAGGACAAGTATCAACAGCGCATTATGGGTCGGTCAGGGCTCTCAACAGGCCCCCAACATAAAAATATCATTGAGTAAGCTTCGCTCGTCAAGGAGCTACATGGCACAAGCCAGTTACAGAGTGGATGTTTGTAGATATAAAGTTCGGCCCCCTTACCCCCACAGGAATCGACGGATCGCATTCAGGTCATCATCACAATGAGCAGGTAATTCGATTCCTTTCACAGCGATACCTTGTTGCATGTGCAGTGTGCTGGTTGTGCCAGACAAAGGGGTTATACCTTCCAGCTGTGCAAATTTAAAAACAGCTTGCTCGGGCGTTGAAGCCAGCGCCGTGGCGAATGCATGAAGGGCTGGATGAGAGAGAAGCGTTGGTGATCCGGACAGTGTCCAAAAAGATCTACATGGTAAAAGAAAATCGACTAGCATCGGAAAACAGTAAAGCAGATATCCAACTCGATCGTACTCACTGATACGCGACGTCGTTCACTCGACAATAATTGTGTATCAGTCTGTCCCATTCATTTCCTTCATACCATCGATTTTGCACAACTTGAATTTTCCGTTCTCGGCTCAAAGCGTGAAGGAGATTGATGTCATATGCGTTGCTGATACCGATCATTCGTACCTTGCCTTCATCTTGCAGCGCTATCAGCGCACGCCACGCTTCGATTGTCTGCTCTAATGTCTTGAAAGGCGAATGGAGCAGATAACTGTCGATATAGGTGGTTTTGAGATTTTCCAAGGACTTTCGAAATGAAGATGTGATTTGATCGCGGATCGAATCATTAGGACTATATGGAAGCGGGAGCTTCGTGTCCTGGCCCTTAATTGGTGTATATCTAAAGGAAGCGCATGGTCAGATTAAAGGTAGATTACTAACATGATGCTCATTTTAATAACCTGGCTCACTTTGTTTGCAGAAAGATATCCTCACGGTTGATACCGTGATCTTTGCGTAGGATCTCGAGAGCATCACCAACCAGGTCTTCGCTAAGAAAGGTGGCGCATCGATCTGTTTGTACATCGATTCACTGATCTATTCACAGCACTTACCGATAATGCTTTGGTTGGCAAGCTAAATGTGGAGCAATATTAGAAATGCGGCTCTAACGGCGACACAAGGTCCCCTTTACCTGTATCAATCGCTCGAAAACCTTCGAGAACGGCGTGGACAACCAGATTAGTCGTCCGCTCCTTCTTCCTAGTGAAAACCATGGGGCATTGGTTCAGCCTCTAGCTAGGATTCGATTGCGCGGATACCATGCAGTTCCGTAGATCATTCTCTCTGCGATCTGCATTATGAAGGCAGTTTTTTTTTTCCTTCCTGTCGGTTTGAGGAGACCCAAAAATTGCCGAGTAGTCTCTAGAATCAGTGGCTGTCTGTGATAAGACGGGAACTTGCTGACCAAGCTCAGCTTTTTGGCATCTGACTCGGACTCAATCGCCAGCCTGCTGGCATGCACGTTTTAGACGCTGGTATCACCATAAGGAGCTCTTCATCATGTTGATGCCTACACGGATCATTATCTCTTTGGGCTTTGAGTATAGCATATGCTGCTCTCTAACCTCGTTGGCTGACTGAATGTCATCGGAGACGCTCCGCGAATGATAATAACCACGGTACGAGTGTCTATGTCAGCAAAACTTCTGATAAAAATCGACATTCTTGTTTTGACTGGCTCCCTGCGTCTGGAACGATAGCTGGCTGTCAGCCTATAATAGTTCGAAGTCATCATTCCTGGCCTTTTACTCGGGTTAGCAGCAGGGAGCTAGTCACTCGTTCTCAGGATAATGATTGGCAAAAAGATTACTGAATATAGCTTAGCTGCTATGATCTATCAATATCATCAACTACGACTCCCAGGTTCATTCATAGAGTGTAGAAATATCAAAGACGGATCCGACGACAATTGCAGGAGCGGGTCAGTAGTGCAGAGTTTCAAATGGAAGGAAGCATTCACTTATGTCCCACTAACCTCACTCACGGTCGGCCCGCAGCACATCCAGTTTCCAATTTTGGTGCTCGCACATACCGTGAGGCGAACGTTGCTTCCAGATCATGATGCGGAGGGGCTTACATTCGACCTCCATCGTCCAATCATCAACGGGCGAAATACAATAAAGTTTACGTACCTTCCCATTCCCACCAGCGCAAGGTAGTTTCCAGCATTCAGTCAAATTCTCATGTATTCAAAAATCATTCGCGTACAAGGATTAAAAATTGGTTCTTGAGCCCCATTGGCGGGTGCCGCAAAAGCACGAGCAGCAACGATTGAAGAAAAAAGGATTTGGGCATGAAAAACAAGGCCGAATTGATGGTACGGGATTTTGACCGGGACGCATCATGGCGATGTACAGCCACCTATCTCGCTCACGGTCATGTTCGACTGCGTTCTCTGGGTTTTTATAGCAATGCAAAACCACTTTGGAAAGACACCAGTCGAAACAATACTCGGTATGCGAATATATAGAAGTCTGCCTGTCTTGAGAGATAGCGCTTTTTCCCCCAAAAAAATGAAAGATATGCCGTGATGCTGAATTCTCGTATATTGTGGAGTATGTACTATTAACGTATGTTTTCATGTTTGAATTACGTGTGTAACTAATTTTATGGTCCAAGATGAGAATGTGTAAAAGACAGATTGGTTTTGCTACATGTTTCGGCTCGGGAACAGTATCCAGACTAAAACCCAAGGGGCGGCGGGGATAAGGTACAATGAAAGGTAAGTGATACACTTCACAGAAAACGATATCACAGTGTGGACATGTCGTTGAAGAGGGCGTGTGAGGGTGTGTATGTATGTACAAGCTACAAGAAAACGGTGAGGTTCTTATGAGGAGAAGAGGTATGACAACGGTGCAATTCGCGGACAAGGTCGTGAAAAGGAAACGTGTGTGTCGTTAAACAGCGACAGGCGGGTTCAAGAATGGGTTCGTGTGCATGCTCTTGCGTGTATGCGTTGGATGTGCGATGGTAACCTTATACTCGTCATCAAAAGGAGTCACAAAAGGATCCACGGACGACGACTTCCGCGCGTGCATGCTCGTCAAGAGGCGTGTCACAGGGGTGGCGGAAGTGCCGCCAGTGTCAGCGGAATTCGGGCTTGCGGGTACAGACATGTTGCGTCGGTGGTGGTGGCGGTTTTGTGGAGGGGGAGCAAGCAACTCTTGAGCGTGGTGAGTAGCGGTGCGTGTTAAGTGGGGAGAGTAGGCGTTGTAAACAGGTTTAAGAACCGGTTTCCTAGGTGGTGGAGGATGCTGCAGCTTAGGATAACGGGAATCGTCAAAGCCGTGGTGAATAGGTGGAGCTAAGGGAGTCGGCTGGACCATAGTAGCCTCGTAGGTGGACTCTACATCAGAAGGGGTGTCGCGCGGTTTGGGGCGGACAGGGAGCCCGATAGGTTGATGGGGAGGAGTCTTGACTACAAGGTGCTTCCAGGGCGGAATGTCCTCGGCCGCTGGAGCCACGGGAGACGAAGACCAGCGAGAAGAGGGAGCGGGGCCGGAGTTGGCTTCGGGATCTGTAGTCGCACGTGCAAGGGAGATGCGCAGTTGTGGGCGTTGCGTGTGAGACTGGGTTGGTTTCTTGTCGAGCATTGATGCGACTCGACCAAACCAAGCTGTGTTCCTTCGACCTGGCTCTTGCGCGACGTTATCGGACGATGACTGTCCATTGACCCTCACCAAGTCGTCCACAACCCGTTCCTTTCCCATAGACTTGCGACCAAAGGCAACCAATTTACTAGGCTGTGCTACGAACTTTTGCCGAAAAGCAGTGGCCCAGTTGGTGCCACCTTGTTTGACATCTCCGTCATCCGAGTGAGGCGGAACGACGAGATCAGCTTTCGGGGAGACGGGAGAGGCGCTACGACTTAATGAGAATGGCTTGAACGCGCTACCTTTGGGCGAAGGTAGCGGTGTGAAAGATGGCAGATCATCGTACGCTCCTGGCAGTCGTTTCTCATCTGGAGGGGAAGGACTCATCCTGAAAGGAACAACAAGGCCATCGATACCCGACCGCTGTTCCCGCTCCCAGCGCCTCCGTTTCTTCATCTCTACCAGGCGCTTGCCATAAGAATGCCAAAAGATGATGGCGAGTCCCATCAAGACGACGAAACCCCAAAGTCCAATGAAGATGGCGAACATCACTCGCTCCTTCTTCAGAGACTCGGCATACGAGTTGACGATCTTGAGGATAAGACCTTCGTTGCCACTGTCGCCTCCGCCAATTGCAGCTGCTGCAATGGGCCTGGTAGCTTCGTCAACAGATTCCGGGGACATGACGAGAACTGTCTGGTTCACGCGTGGCATGTTGATGACGAGATTGTCGTGTAGGAAAGTGAGAGCATTCTCGATGGCGTCGACTTTAGTCCCGATCAAACAGCGGATGAATTCGCGAGCTGGGTTTTCAAGGATGGTACCGTTGAAAACAGTACCCACAGCTTCCTGAACATCGTCGTAGAATCCCACGATGGTTGTGTTGAGCGCAACAGTTGTCGTGTTCACCCACCCAAATACACCATCATTGATAGTGGTCTGGATGGTGTCAACACGAGCATTAACGTCATTGGCATACGCCGCAGACTGATCGTACATGCTCGAATTTATGGCGGTGAAGATGGTGTTAGAGAAGTCGGACGCTGCATTAGCCGAGCGTTCTTGATACTTATCAACAAGGGGTCCCATGGCAGCGAGTTGGATCTCGATGGAGAGGAGGCCGATAAGGCCGATAAGGAGGCAAGCCAGTGCCGGAGGATGAAATATGTAATTAAAGAACCATTGGATGCTCGTGTGTTGGCTGGGAGAGAGGCGAAGGATGTGCGAAATCCTGTTGGCTATGCGCGTGAGGAGTGGGTGTGACGAGCTTGCATGGAGAATCATCAAATTATGGTCGCTAAGGGACAACGAAGGAGTGGCTAAGGCTTTGTTGTGAATCACAGTAGGATCAGATGTCCAGGCCTGGCGAGTGTGTTCTAGATTTGCCTTCATGCACCGCCATTTGTACCATTCTAGTAAGCAATTAAGACCTATGAGGATAAGAGCCAGGACGATGAGAATTATGATTCCGATCTTTGCGGTTTTGATGAGATCGCGGCCAACATCATCCACGACAGACATATCCATTTCATCGCAAAAAGTAAGGAGATTCTGCTGCGGAACAGGCAGAACGGAAGAATCAAAATTGATAGCCCCAAAGGTGTCGTTGATGTCTTTCTTCAGCAGCTCGAAGGGTTGGTCGATGCTGTTTTACGGCATCAGTGACCTCGGATTTTTATGTGGATAGCTCTGACAGCGACTTACATGGATTCAATCTTTTCTTTGAGATCCGCAACGGTGGGAAGAGAGTTGTTTAGATTGGTGAGAGCCTCCTGGAATGAAGGAGGTAATGATATATTCTCGAGGCCGTCTAAGTTGGGTACAGGAATCTGGGGAGCAGGAATATCGTTTAACGGGTTAATCTTATTGATGGCATCGATGGCGTTCTTGATGACAGAATTGGCCGATTGAATGTCATTTTGAATACTTGTTCTCAGTCCAGATGTGACATTCTTGACGAGCTCGTTGACCTACGAGAGCATGAGATAGACATATTGTGAGACGTGGCAACGCCACTCACTTCGTTGACCGCAGAGATCAAGATCGATAATCCACCCCTAACAACTAATTCCAGAAAACAAAGTAAAGTCGAACGATATAAATCGATGATGAAATTGATGATGCCTTCCATTGCGGTGAGCGCAAGTACAAGAGTTGATCGAGCAGCATCCATAGACCCATTAACAATGTCTGCAAATTGTTGATTTGAAGCGATGGCCAGGTACCGTGGCATGCTAGAAGCAGAAGTAGCGGCTCTCTCTGCAGCTTTGCAGCTAGCCAGGAGATTGCTCTTTGCACTTGCTACGCCATCTTGGGCCGAAGTTAAAGATAGTTGAAGCCTGAACGCGACAAAGGCAAGAGAAAGGATGGGATAAGCTAGCCACGTAAGAGAAAGAAGATGCGGAAGTTGCAGATAAGGCGTAAGCGTCGATGAATAATGTGAGTGAGCGTCGTAAGTCGGAGGTGCGGCATTCCATTGCGGGCTTGAAGACATTTGCCAGAAGTCGACCGGCGACGTCAAGATGAACAGCAATCTCTAAATGAGGGATGGAGGGGGAAGAAAAAAATTCTTGTTTTTGTATTTCTTTTTGAGCCATTTCGCCATGACGGCTCCTGCGGGTCCAAGTTCCGTTTCCATTGTTCTTGGCCATTGTCTACGAGCACAATAAGATATGTATTATGTAATTATTAAGGTCATGTGATGCTCACCACCATCAACACTTCGTCTCTCGAGTCTGAAGTCCTTCTCAGCTTCCTCCTTTCCTTGCTCTGAGTCTCACGTCTGAAACGGGATGAAACTACGTCAGTCTAGCATCCCTACATGGCCTATCGTGATTTGATGTTCGTGAGAAGCCTTTTCCATTCCTAATAACCTAAATGGGGATTCAATTGCCGAATACAAGAACAAGATCCTTGTTTGGATTTAGGAATTCAGCCTTCTGCGACCTAGCATGGGCGCGCCCAGTAACGAGAAGCACAATATAAAAAAGCTGTGCGTAAAGCTGTGCTATCGTCACAGCCTTTTACAATTTCCCAATACCGGCGCAGTCGCTGCTGTTCAGTGATGTGCATGCTCTTCTATCAGCCAGGTCAACTGCAAAGTGCTGTAAGTCCTCTAATTTTAGAGTTTTTGCCTTTTCAGATGACTCGTTCCGGCTTTGCACTTCCGGACCATCGGCTACGCCACCACCATCACTTCATATCCCATTAGGTCAAGCCTTTATTGACATGAATGACAATGTATAGTTGTCAACTTCAGTACAGTTATGTGACACTCGCGATCGATCAATAATGACGTTGTTTCGATTTTTTGCGACGTTCCGGAGGCTTGGTTACTTTTTTTTTCATGACTAGGTCAACTAGTATAAAAACTAGAACCTACTTCGCCACATCTACAAAAACTTACTTGTTTACCACTACATACATGGGGTCAGCCATTATTACCGCCGCCGCCGACATTAATGATTACCGACCCATGCGGACGAAGGTATTACATCTCAAAGTCTATATACTACTGATGCTAGCAAATTTCTTCTATTCCTGAAGGCACACCGCGATCAGCTCCCGCGGCCTGTTGTCCCCCCGGCTTCAACCCGGATAGCATATAGCAGACATCATAAGAATCATAGTCTAGAAGGCCGCCAAAGTCTCTGTCATGTATGTCCTTTTCTTCAACGTGAGCTTCAGCGTCGTTCAACGTACTTGACTCCTAGAAACTTCGCATATTCTTTGGCGTCAGCACCTTTGGCTTGACTGAGCTGTACTTTTGGTACGTCAAACATTTGGAAGAGCAGGATTAAGAGCGAGATTTTGTAAAAGGCCACGGAACGTAAACGATACCCACCTAAAGTGTCTCATAATGCACATACGCTGATTTCGTGGTCATTCTGTCGAGTGTATCCATTATTTAACAACCATCGAGCCATCAAGCACGAAGTAAGAGGGCCGGGATGTATGGTTACCAAGGTCTGCAACCGATTTTCAAGAAGAGACAATCAAGCCTGTCTGTGACTTATGATTACATGGCTCTCGTTTTCTGCCCCTATCTCCTGTGTTATTATGTCGACCAGAATTTGCTTGCCGAACCTTGAATGATCATGATGGACAGTCAAGCACACACCTTGCGAGTACTGTCAGCTTACGATCACTTCGCATGTACTCTTTGATTGATCTGCAAACATGTAATACACGCATTCACATCGTCAACAGGAGATGTGACACTGGAATCTGCGACACAAGTGGCGGCTTCGTTCCGCTGTGTCCGCAATGTCCTCGTAATGGTTTGTTGCAATCTCGGTTTTAACGAATCCGATTGAAGATCCCGCTGATGCAAAGTTTGTTTCCTTGTCAAACAGCCATGAAGTCCATCAAAGCGTGGATTATATTATGTGCCGGTGAGAATATGTATCAGCGGAAGAAATATTTTACCCTTACCCCGCAGGTCAAACTACACAGCAGGCCAGGAAGCCAACGAGATGATTAGAAACGCATTCCACCAAATGGGCCACGCCAACGATTTGGTTTCAGATTTATCATGGTTGACAAACAACCCACAGGTGCAAGTTCTTTTCGTGCTTCTCGCGGCGCGTAAACCGCTCCCGGTATGATCATTCGTGTCAATGGAAGTGATCACGGCTGCTCGCCATTATTGATTGAATAGTTGACTGGGATATCTTAGTGTAACAAACGTTCAAGATAAGTTCAGGATCATCACCACCTAAGGTGGTCACCGGCCATCATTATAAGCATATCTACACACTGTAATTTTTAGTCAGAATATACCATAGCGAATTAGAACAAGTTGTGGTCATTGAATGAGACACCCTTGGGTGCGCGGCCGAAACTTAACGCCATAGTACAGTCGTCGATCTAATGGAAAGCTTTATCTAAACTCTGCAATGTGGCCAAAGAAGTTCGCACGGATAAATCAAAAGCATTTATAATTCTTAAAGTCTAGGCATAATTGTCAGTCTAGCCTTGAAATCCGAAGCTTGTAGACGCCTGGCGATGAGGAAAACCACCGAGTTCAGTGACTTGGAGTGCCGCCAGTCGGGCGTGGACTCGGGCATATATAAATAGTAGGTTTCCATGTTACATTTAGTAAACGTTCGAACGTTCGCCTTCTAATTTCCATTGAACCGAAAGCGCGTCCGAATGTGTGGACTCTACAGGTTCACCGGGAATAGCTCCATTGAGCTAACCGCACAATGACCGCGCAAGTATCACGTTTCGGTTATTAATATAGCACATAGCCGACATACGGTACTCATACGGTTTCTAAGTGGCTACTCCCAGCGCTTCTTGTCAGTTCTTGTCCATGGCATGACTCTCGGCTGAACTCACCGGTGAAACAGATACCAGAACTATGTCATCAAAATAGATTAAGAAGTCGGCTGTTGAACTTAATCTGACCAACCCCCGGGAGATGGCTGAAGACAAGCGTTTTCTTGAAACGTCGACCTTTTCGCACAGGGGAGCAGAATCTGAACAGTGCGTTCAACTACCGGCCCGCGGGCCCATATGTACTGATCCCAACTGCAGCAACAGGACAATTGTCACTCTGAGATGTGGACGGATATGCAAAAATTTGATCTCTACATGTCCCATCCGCCTTATTTCCCATGACATGGTAATCCGATATCGAATAAAGATGTATTAATCCGTAGCTGTAGTCATAATAAAGTGCCGTCGAAATCTAGTCCTCAAAATATCATAGGAAACGTGACTGTAATTTTTTTGTTGGGTGCTGTTCGCCCAGAGTCCACATATGGTCAGATCTGCCTAGACTCTTCTCTCTCCTCGTGATCTTCGCGCATTGACCGTGGCCGTGCGCGCATAGGTTCTTCGAGCACAGGTTCGGAAAAATGTTCCCGTAATCGATTTGTTGCTTGGCGTTGGAGCTAGAATGAGAAAAGAATTGGGGTAAGGAAGATAACGAAGTGTTGAAAGAAAGAAGCTTTTACTTCGTTCCCGACCGTCCGTACCAATTGAAATAACGGTCCAGTCAAACCGAGTTGCACGACAGCGTAGCTAGATCCATTTGAGTAAATTTGAACCCTCGCAAAAAAGGTAACTTACGTGGTTGCAAGCGCGATCAATAGGAATGTGAAATACAAGGGATTGAACAGGACAGCCATAGCCTCATTCCACCCGAGGACCACGAGAACACCGTACATCCAATATGGAATTTGTGCTATGCTCGCGACTGTACTTCGTTTGGCCTCGACGTAATAAGCATCTGCCTCGCGCCGGAACTTGGCGGTCAGATCCAACACTTTGGTTTCTGTAAATATCACTAGTGTCGCGGGGAAGTCGAAGTCGTCTGTATTAGATAACGCGTCGCTTGGCTCGGAAGGAAGAGTGAACTCAAGCGAGGAATCAGAAGGGGATATTTTGGAGTAAAGAGGAATGAGTTCGAGGGTCTGATGGAAGAAACAGTTCTTGAAACCACTTGAATGACAGATGTGGATATGGGTCACGAACCTGATCTCTAGCCTTCTTGAAAGCAGAGTCAATATCATCCTCCGGTTTCCAGACGCGAGGAACACCTTGCTCATCGTAGCGGAACCGTTCCTCAAAATGTCCACGGAGTTTGCCGAGAAAGACAGGATCAGCCGTCTGTTCATCGACCTTAGCACGTAGGGCAAGCCAAGCACGTTTTCGAAGAGCTGCAAGGGAATTAGAGTTTTCTTCTTCTGTGCAATTAAAGCCTACAGATGGATCGAAAGGTGAGCGACGATGGTCGCAGTAAGAATCAAATAGATATGCTCACTACGAGCTTTGGTTAGGTATGTGGCTTCTGCCTTTTCTAAGGTTTCCTTAAACGCCCGTAAGACCTCATCCCACATGTCGGTGTTCGCCTTGTTGAGTGCCAGCTCAACAGGCTCCGATATTTGCTTCTTGAAAATTTTCTGAAGGAGCTACTATTAGTCTGCTTTCGTTAAATGGTTATTGAGATATCACCTCTATAAGATTGACCATTTTCTTCGTTTCATCCTGTCTGCACTGATCGGCCACAGCCTTGACCTCCTCTTTCAACGAAACCAGTTCTTCCTCCCATGACCAATCGGTGTCTTCCACCAATGCCTCCTGCGCAGTATCTGAGAACACCCGTACGCATCTCTCCTCGGCCTTAGACACCACATCTGCGAAGTCATAGGATTCACCCCGAAGCCCATCCAATATCTCCTTCTTGAACGTGATGAGACAGCTCTTGTGTAGATTTTTGAGTTGGCCAAGGAAGAGTGGGGAAAGACTGGAATCCAATGACGAGATAAGGTCTATGCGCTTGCGGGTATATACGCCCTTATGATACCGCGACGCATCACGATCATAACGATCTATATAGAACAGATGGTGAGTATTGATAATATTCAGGCGTCACAAGACTAACTCAGTGCGTCCGTCCTCCAAGTTCGCATAAGTCCTCCGAGGCCTTCCACAACACGCCCAGACTCTACAGGTCTCTTCTGTGACTTTGCCTGCTCGCTGAACTCGGAAAAAGCCACGGCAGAAATCTCATCACAACGAAACTGTGCCAGTAATTCTTGCTGGGTAGGAAGATCAAGGTCTTTGTTATTCTGGACTTGTTCCTACATATGTCAAGCATATGAGCATATGACAAAGCAAAGACTTTGCATGGTACGAACCCATATGTTTTCCATGTAGAAGGCAACGCCATCCGCGGGGATGCGTTTATGATAGGCAGGTTTGAACACATAGTCCTCTCTTGATTTATCAACAAAACGTTTACGCAGTTCCTGGACTTCAATTTCGAATTTATCGGTAGAAAGGATCTTGTGGGGCAAAGCAGTGAAGGCCATATCAAAATAATCCGACAATTGACGATCTTTGAGCTCGGACGGTTTGGCAAGACTTTCCCATATGCGGGTCAGATCTGCTGTAAGGGTATTCTGGAGATTCGCAAGCGGCGTTTGCCCAATGTGATCACGAATCACAAAAAGTAGTAATGTGCGGCCATTTGAACTAATCTCAGACCATGTTCATTTTCCGATTTAAGGGTGAAAGCTGTTTCGACATACCCGTCTTGCGCTTTCTTTCCAAAGAGTCCGAGGTTGACCTCAAATACGGTTTTTAGGAGACCCATATTTGCACCTTGGTATAAGCCAACTTGATGCTCCCAAATGTTCACAATCAGGACCTCAGAGGAAGCCAGGGAGAATAACGCAGATTTCCGCTCAAAGTCCTTGAGTGTGTCAAAAATATTGTAGGCGGGTCTTGGAGGAAGGTGGAACAAACATACCTGGTCCTCGCCACGCTCCCGTCCATCAGTTCCTTCTACATCCATCACCATGACATTCATATCCCTACCACGGCACATCCAGATACCTAAAGCGTGATTAAGTTGTCAGTCGCCAGTGTGCAGCGGCTAGCAATTTCACCCTTGGTAGTCTGCTGCCTTTTGGTCTCGTCCATGATGTCGAAATTTGTTCCAAAGAGTCGATTGAGAAGTGTACCTTGAGATTAATTGAGACCAGTATCTATTGATGCCTTGAATGTAAAATGTAGTTACTTTTGCCGGTTGACTGGGAACCAAAGACAGCGACCAGGTTGTAGTCGAATCCTGCATCTCGGAGCCCCCACTGTTCAATCTGGTTACCTAGCTCATGCCTTGGAATGGAGATGTTCAGTCAAGGAAGTAAAGTTGTACGCGTGATACCGACGTGAAATGCTTGTCATCAGTGACGATTTGTATCCGTTCGACACTTCCAGACGAGATGCCATTAGGGAGTTGTCCATTGACAACTGGTCTCCGAAAGGCAGCTGTCCCTTCCGGTGATGTTGAAGCTGCAAACTGTGTCATGCGAATATGGAGGGAAATGTGGAGACTGTTGCGGCTTGCTGAAAGCGTGCAGTGTTGGCAACTCTGGCTCTGACGTTTTGAAGGCGTTTGATCACGTGGTTTTCATTTGCTTGACCTCGTGACTACTTACCTCCCAGGCAGCGGACTCCGGAGTCTATGCCGCATTTCTCATATGTAACGCGTTGCACTCCGCAATACCTGTTATTTCCCATCATTTGTCTTGCATAAAATTCGATACCCAGAAAGAGCAGTATGGATTACTTTTCACAGTCACGTCCCCTCTGGAAGCATCCTCAAGTTGAGACATCTTCAGTGGAAGCACTTCGCCGATGGATAAATCGCAAGCACAGTTTAGCTCTTAGTATGTGCCAGCTCATATCCTTGCGTGTCTGGTACGATAAAGAATGCTTCTTCTTTTTCTCAGCAAACTATCATGACCTTCATAAATATTCTGTTGAAGACTACACATTCTGGCTAGACCTTTGGCAAGCCTTAGGTATTGTTTCTTCGATTCCCCCAGACCCCCAAAAGGTAGCAAAGGCTTGGTATTACTATGGCAGGATTTTTGACTCCTACTAGATCACGGCGCCTGGCAGATACCCCGAAATACCTGAGTGGTTCCCAGGGGCACGGTTGAATTATGCGGAGAATCTTCTTTGGCTGAATAATGACAGCATAGCGTGCACGGCCTCAGGCGAACTGGGCAATACCACTCATTATACCTATCGTGAATTACGTCAACTTGTCAGGGCCATGGCTGCAGCACTGAAAGTTAACGGACTGCAGGTTGGCGATAGAGTCGCTGGTGTGTGCTCTGTTGGGTCTTTTAACACAGTATCCGACTATCTACGACTTAGCCATAGTAACGAATTCGATAACCGCTGTTACAATAGCCCTTGCCGCCGCCAGCATTGGCGCCATCTTTTCCACCACTGCCACTGATATGGGAACAGATGTTTGACTTCAATCGTAGTTTCTCCTTCTGAAGTCTAACGGCTCGGTGAATTTTCTAGGGCATACTTGACAGATATCGCCAGATCCGCCCCAAGTTCGTTTTCGCCGAGAGCGAGGTTGTTTATGCTGGCCAGACTATCAATCTTCTCGCGAAAGTTACCGAAGTTGTCAGCGACCTCGCAGACAAAGGCTTGCAACAAGCCATCTTACTCCCAAGCGCGCGGACCGGCCAAGAGCTGCGGCATGACATCGTGGGATGGTGCGCCTTCTCTTCATTTGCTATGACCCCTGTTCAATGAACCTTGCTTCTCAGTGTTAGCCTGTCCACATTCCTTCAAGCGGATGACGGACGGGAGCTTACTTTCGAACAACTTCCTTTCTCCCACCCATTGTGCATTTTATACAGTTCCGGCACGTCCGGAAAGCCCAAATGCATTGTACATTCCGCTGGCGGGGTGCTAATGCAGAACACAAAAGACTTCAAGATCAATTCAGGATTTCAGCCGGGCGATACGTATTTCCAGTATACCACGGTTTGCTTTCCCCCTCTTGTCTCATTCATTTCCACGTGTGATCTCACAGGGAATTGCAGACAGGTTGGATGATGTGGACACTCATGCTTTCTGCCCTCGCCTGCGGGACTCGCGTTATACTATATGATGGCTCTCCTTTCTATCCTGACCTCCGAAGTTTTCTTAAATTCATCGATGACCAAGAGTGAGCTCAAACAGCTTTTTGTTTGGAGTTTAAAGCACTGAACATGCTATTGGTAGTGTGTCAGTGCTGGGAATAAGTCCCAGGTTTCTGGCGGAAACTGTGGGAAAAGGTCTTAAGCCGCGTAAGTTTAACTAAGGGAAATCTGCGATTGAGTCTGATTCACGGTCTACAAAAGTCGAGATTGGTTCTTTTGAAGCCCTTCGCTTGATCTTTGTCACAGGAGCAGTATTGACTACACCTATGTTTGAATGGGCACAACAAGCTTTTGGTGGCCATCGTATACACTTGATGTCTACTTGCGGTGGTACTGATATCTGCGCTCCGTGTGAGTTGACACAATCTAAAGCTCGCGTGAAATCTACATATAACTCAAACATACTGAGACATCGCTAGTCGTCACAGGAAGTCCAAATCTTCCTGTACATGCTGGAGGTGCGTGTCACATCTTGCCGATCATCTTATTTGTCGCTCAACCTGATGTTTAGAAATTCAATGCAAAGCTCTCGGGATGAAAGTTGAAGTTTTTGATCCAGCAGGCAATAATATCGAGCATACAGGTACTCCAGGAGAGCTAGTATGCACACGACCTCACCCTTCCCTGCCGCTATACTTCTGGGGAGACGGTTCTGGAGAGAAACTTCGTGATGCTTATTTCAACATGTATCCAGGTAATACTTACTCACACTCTCAGTCACATCATACCGAATTTAATGGATAGGCATATGGAGGCAAGGAGATTTCATTATCGTCAACCCAATTACAAAAGGCTTCTTAGTTCTCGGACGCAGGTTTGTAGTTTCGTTTACTAGTTTTAGGGCTTCTCTGAAGCAAGTATACTCTTATCTCTAGCGATGGCGTTCTCAACCCGAGCGGCGTGCGGTTCGGTTCAGGAGAGATCTATTCCGTAATGGAGAAGTTTTCTGACTATCTCGATGACTGCCTCTGCGTGGGTCAGCGCAGACCTGAAGACCTGGACGAACGTGTCTTGTTATTCCTGAAGATGCGTCATGGGAAGCAATTCTCATCTGAACTAGTAGATCGCATCAAAATGGAAATACGGAGCTCACTTAGCGCACGACATGTTCCACGGTTTATATACGAAATCGAGGAGATTCCGGTTTGTTTTCCCAGTACTTGCCATAGAGTTCCGGAGCTGACTTGAAATTTTTCACAGTACACTGTCAATGGAAAAAAGATTGAGATCGCGGTCAAGCAAATAGTTTCAGGCTCTAATATCAAACCAAGCGGCACTGTTGCCAATCCAGAGTCACTCAAACTCTACTATAAGTTCAGGGAGTTGCCGGCCGATACTTCGAGGGCCAAGTTGTAAAACAGTCCCTTCGGCAGAATGTACATGTTGTATGTATATGATTTATCACCGCTTTATGTCGACACAAACCCTGACGAAGTTCACTCGGTGCGCAAAACATCAGCGGCGATAGAACATGCTATTTACAGTGCATATAATATGGGCATCTACAGATCTGGGCTCTTGATTCCAAACTACTTGGCCTTCTTTCAATTCAGACAACTTATACACTTATTAATAGGATATTTGAGACATTGAGGAAGAAGCATACATTCCACCAATATCCAGGTAAATCGGTCCGCAATATGTCCATACCCGGGCCTATAGACGTCACTGGTGATCCATCAGCGCGAAGCATACGAGGAAACTTCTTACACGTCTGAAAGGAATAAGTAAAAGAACGGTTGATGAGTTAAAACAGTCAGTCAAATGTTGCTAAACGCTTGCAAGGCCATCCAAGCCACCTGCGGAAATTTTAACTTGGTCAAAGACGCTGAAAATCCGCAGTGATGAACTTCAGACCCAGTCTCTTGGGAATCGGGCGCTGCGAAACTTGAAGTGGAGAAAAGGATCAAGATGGCAGAGAGGAAACTTCTGGAATACCTTGTAGTTGAAAGCGCGCTGGCATCTTTGTCTCTTTTGTAAAATACCTCGCTGTTAAGAAACACTGGCTCTGTCGAGATCCCTATCACTCAGGTACAATATCAACATTGATCAATAATACTCGAATATACATACTTACGCCCACGAACAATCCGTACAATAATCCGAATACGGATACAGAAGCTACTGTTTTGAGTCCTAGCACACTAAATATGGGACGGGTGCAGCCGATAGGGTTGACACTGTGAACTGATGGAAGGTGGAATTTATGACAGAGTTTCAGCTGCGGAATAGTTGAAAAAGAGCGGAAATTTGACTATTATCTGCATGAATTTGTTGTGACTTGATGATTTCAATGGCAGAAATTTCACCAATTACCAATAATCTTTCTGACATTTCATGACTGATTTTCCTCGGATTTGAGTAGCATTCTACTGAATGAAAAATTGACATCAGCTGGCAATTTAAGAATGCAAGAATTTGTGG
>JABCKL010000055.1:0-32708 GCA_018851305.1 Calocybe cyanea
AAATACTATGGCAACCAATCAGACGCCACTATCAAAGCGGTGTTTACTGATGTGTACCAATGCCCTGTGGGCGGTGTCCGAAACATGGAGCCGCCGCCACCAAATATAGGCATGACGGCGCATCAATTGCTTACATAATTATTTACAACAAGCTGAGGCATCATGGTTTCTGAGTTTATATATTCAGCTACACCAATCTACAGTGTATATATCTCACAAGGCAGTCCACTAAAGTCTAAGGTATTGTGGCTGGACAACATAATAGTGTTTGGTAATGTAGTATCCTAGGGTCGAACGAACTTGCAAGATCTCGGTTTGCAGGTCTAACATTAGACCTCTTATAGGACAGCTGCTACAATTGACAATATAGAGTTCTTTAGATGCTAGGATGAAAATTTTGTTTACTTTGTGAGCTTTTGCTTGTTTTCCGGCATAATAACAGTGGTCTAACTGTGTCCTTTGGATTTTTGCTTAGCCAGATACAACGTAGCTACAAACGCTCTCAAGCAAGCAGCAGAAAATATATCATAGAGACAAGTGCTTGGAAATCTCTGACTTTACAACGTCAACTCTTGAAAATCTTGGCAAAGAGAACAACCTTATGAAAACAATATAGATGGAATCCGTGGACTACTATCTGGTACGCCCACTTGAATTGTGCAAGTGTAAAGTAAATATAGCCTAGTAGTACTCCTGTGTATAGAGCGACTGAACGCTGGATGAACATTTGCTCAGGTCACTTAGTGGGATCTCTGTCTCCGTCGTGCTGCCAGGCGATACCTTGTAAACCGCCTTGACCCCAGTATTCTTCGCAAGAGCAGGGCACTCAACATCGTACCAGATTATCGGCTTCGTAGTAGGCTTCTTTACCGGATCAGCATCAGAAGGCAGGATGACACGGACCGTCCCAGAGGACAGCTCGGCCATAGCCTGCGAAGCAGGGACCCAGAACTTTGCCCGTTGTTGGCTTCCATATCTTTTAGCCTGATTATAGGCCCAAGTCCTGACCTTCACATTCAACCAAAAATTGTCGAGTATCATTAAATCTGGCTTATGAGCCGTTCTCCATGTCTTTGCCTCTGCCATGAAATCCGTTCCCTGTCCGGCATTAGTGAAAAAGAACGATTTGTCCACAATATCCGCAGTAGTTCTCATGCATTGCTTCAATTGGTCTGCCGTTGGTGGAGACGGAAGATCCTGCCATCCACTCTTCAGGCAATGGTTTCTGTCATATATTCTACAATAACTGACCTTTGTACAATAGTCTGGCACCGTCGCAATGCTCAGCCACTCCTCGACATCCCCGATAGTGACATCGGAGGCGGAAAGCGATGGTTCGTCAACAATGATGTTATAAATGGACAGCGCATTGGTGGACAGAGCCGCAACAGCTGCAAAAACGAAGTAATCAAAGCGCATCCAGATAAGCATCTGTTTAAAAAAAAACTGTCGATGAGTGAGGTCTGACAGCTGCACAAGCTTGTCTCCCTCTCACCTGCAGATGATTGAGAGAACTGTGAGTTTGTTCGCAAGAGAAAAACGGTTATTGAGGGTACGATTCATTTATCAGGTTTTATATCTAGCAATAATCTGCGGTAGGAGCTTTGGTCTAGTCTTATCTCGGATGATAAGACTCAGGTATGAAGACTGCATAAACACCGTCCGATTCCTTTCGCTTAGCTCTGAGAACAGCATGAATGAATGACACATGCATGTTCGTTAAGACGAGTGGTCCGGCTAACGATGCACTCCAACAGCCGAAAGGAAGGGGCACCAGAAAATGTTAGCACCTCTGTCACCCAAAACCAAGCCGTCGGAGCCTCTAGTCCGGTGCCGTTCTCAACATGTCCTGTGGTCTATGATCCGCCACCTTGACCACACCGTGAAAATGCAATTGAAAGGCATCGCATTACATTTTCTGGGTTTGAAACAGGTCCCATCGTTTAACACCAAGCTCAATGACAATTCAGGTGTGTCTCAGAAAATCTTTGAACCGTTCAGGACCCTACACTGTTCAAAGGGAAATTCCGAATCGCTTCGACCCTTAGCCGAATAGATTCTACTATCCTCGATTTCATTTGCATTGTGTCTGTCCTTCTTGTGATTCGTACACTGATTGATGACTCTTACATTCTCAGTGCACATAAAATACGCTAACCACCAAATTCTGCATTCCTGCTGTACGTCATCTCGATATCGTGCAGCACTTTGAGTCTAGCAGCTTGGAATTTTCCTAGCATCGTGCGTGGCACAACTAATGAAGTAGACTTTTTGAGAATCCGACTACTCTCAACCAGGGACGTATGCCCTTGCGTCATTTCTAACTGCATCGGGCCAGCTAGATCTAAATGCTCTCGTACGAAGTCTACTCAGTCAGACTTCCAAATTTCATTAACCCATAACTAAAACCCCATATCGCTTTGGTTCAGAGGAATAGCATTACTAGTAATAGTTAGATGGTCACTCCAATACTCCAAAATCATAAATAGGTATGAGTGCCGGCAAATGGACAAATCTATAACCAATTCAGCTAAATTTCTTTCTTCAGCCACCTTTAAACTTAGTACTAACGTAATGTACATCTAGACCATGCTGCTCCATGATTTGGATAACGGACAGCCTAAAAAATGACAGTGGAATAAGATTGTTTGTGACAATACGGTTTTTTCACGAGGCAATGAGTGAGCGAGTTGAAATAAGCCCTGATTAATCTTTGTGAGTACTGCAAGTGCACCGGAAAATGACACGGCTGGGGTGAGACAATGTGGTAGCATTGCATCTATCAATTAGACATATAGTTATGATACCTTGTCTGTATAAAACAGTGGAGCAAATCATTGCGCTATCCACGTCAACCTTGAGCAGGTCGACGTCTATTGGACATTCTGTTCCCATTTTATCTCGTATCGTCGCCAAAGTAGCTGCGCCTTTCAATCAAAACGATATTAAAGCACAATCTAGTTATCAATGCCAGCCAAACTCGGGGGGAACGAGCATGTATAAGGTTCTTGAGCTTAGCAATGATAGTAAATCAGACACTCATTTACCGTTACGAAAATCCATTTCAGTCGTTCGGATATCGTGTCCGGATTGCCAAATTGCGAACAACGTACAATGCCCAGGAGCGGCTGGGGTACAATAACACCCCGCTCTATTCTTTGGAACAGTTGATCCAAAACTTGCACTGAATCACAAAATCGTCAGTGGCATGCTCTAACACACCAGCAACGACGTTGACTCTCGAATGCTCTATCTGCAAGGATAAGTTGCAAAAGCTAATCATCGCTGGCCAAACGTCAAGTACGCAGGCACTTCTTCCATTGTGGAAGGTGCCTTCGGTCTTTCCTTCCATCAAGTTCGTTGTTAGAACATCAACAAAAAGCCATTCATATGTTGTTGGTAAAAAAGAATCTGGTGCGACGTCTGTTGTATTGAAATCCCACACCTCACTTTGGGCACATTATCGTTTTGTGGTTACAAGCAACTTACAAGAAATTGGTGGCAGAAGATATGAAGATATTACAGGGCTGACTTTGAGTGCAGTTCCTGCCGAGGCCTTAGCCGTTGACCTTGAGTTGGATAGACAATCTTTTACTACTGTATAGCTTTGCGATTATTTGACTTTGGGTTTGCTTTGAGGATATCACTGTCAGGCGACTGGGACCACAATGCCTGCTAATCATGTGAGGAGAGAGCCAGGTTGGCGCTGGCGTTTTGTAATACCGTGGTTATATGTCAATTGAAAGAATTATAAAACATTGATTGAACGCCTATGGTGTGATCACTTTGAGGAAGGAAATGAGTAATTCAAGAGGTTGCAAGTACATGGGAAAATGCGCAGAGCATTTTGATCGCTTCTTTAACTTCGTGGGTCCGTGGTCTCATCCGATGTACCTGGATGATCAATACAAGCTAGCATTGCTGGCAACAGGCTCTGGACCCTCTTCTATTTCGATCGTGAAATCATTGTGTTGTCTTGGTCACAACTCTGTTGAGTCTTTTGTTATAAATTTCAGTTGAGAAAGCCAAATTTCGAAGAGTTCACAGTTGGGATCTGCTAAGCCCACGAAATTAAATTGTGGCTGACATTCACACAGTTTGACCCAAAAAATAGCCTCACACTTTGACGAGCTCGATACGACTGTCGGCGGCGTCCTTGCAAAAGATCCGACGCTCGAAACTTTCAGTGCATAGGGTCATTTCGTTTACTTTCTTTCGGCTTTGTGAAATGCTAGTACGACGATAGATCCCAGCACACCACCGACAAGTCCGATTACGGTGCGTCCAAGGACACTTCTTGTTTATGACATCCTCTTTGGGCTAGACAGAAAATGACTAGGCCATTTTTTCTTTGACTGTTGACCTGCTCTTTTTTGTACGTTTCTTCAGTTTTTCTTTGCGCTTGCTAGCGAGATTACCAACTAAAATTGACGACAACGATGCCACGGATTGTTGCACTCCAACAAGATCACTTTTGCCACGAATTGGTGATGTGTTATGACAGGATCTACTACTGATTTACTCCCATAGAAAAAGATAAGAAAAAGAGATACAGAGGTGAACAGACTAAGTCACTAAGATCGGATGACGCGAGCGAGATGGAACGGAGAAGAATCGGTCGGCAAGGGAACACATCAATCAATTCTACGGGTGGTAACTTACTGATCAACTTAGTGATCCCGCCCAAATCCAATGGGCAAAATCTCTCATTCACCACCCAACTCACAGCAGGTACCGTGCAACCTTGTCGATTCAGCTTGTCCGACTTCTTCAACTCGTCATGAAATACTTTCACCTCGTTCTCATTGCCTGCCTTAGGGCTGCCAGCCAATTGCCTGCCGCGCCTGTCAACCAAAACCATAATGGGGACGACTCGCCCCTCGATCAACGATCTCACGTCCCCTCTCGTAATGTTGGCTACGATCGGGACCGACTGACTCCATACTACTTTAAATTGTTGCTTGACGAGCCAAATTCTTGGCTTGCGAGTAATACATCTCCGGCAGGGCTTTTCTCCAGTATGCAAGATCCGACTCAACCAGGCCAGATCCCGGAAACTCACCAGTCCCCTCCCCAACTTGGTGATACGACGTTCCAGACGCCATCCGATTGTAACGACTTCTCCGTGATGCTGAACGATTTTCTCGGTACTAGCAATGATTATACTGGAAAGCAACTTCCAGAATCACAGTCAACGCACACAAACGGCGCCGACCGTCGTCATCGCACCTCTTCATCGCGATATAATCCTCTGAAAGATACGGTAACCCGTCAGAACGATCTCCAAAATAATCTCTTATCAGATGGCCGCACCCGCTTTCTAGCGAACAATCCCAGTTAAGTTCGGAGGAAACGAGCTTGCACGTAGTTCCTCAACTCGCAAATGATCGACCAGACCTCTCTCTACCTCTTCTTGAATTTGAGTTGCCGCCTTTAGGATTGACTTACCCCCTAGAACTAAGGGTCACAGGATCATCAACAATGCAGTATGTTTCCCAGCAACACTACCGTCCCTATACTGGCTATGCCCGTCCCCCTCTTTCACCGCCTAGCACTCAATCTCAGGGTCATATATCAGATCAAACGTATCAGAACAACGACGAACCGCTCGAGCAAACTTTTGAGTGCCCTCTTTGCACTCAGAATTTCAAACAACCGACTTCTCTTAAGACGCATCTATCACGATGTCATAAAAACGCCTTCCAATGCTTCGAGTGCAACAAGTGCGTCCAATCCACCCTTGACCTGGCAGAGCACCAAAACGCCCAGCACGACGGGACCCCGTGCGATAATTGTGGGATGAAAGTAAAAACTGCCTCTATGCGGATTCACAAGGTTTGGCTAAACTTAGAACTAAAACTTAAAACGACTCTATCAACCTTCCACAATGGTTATTCCAGAGAACTAAAAGATGCCGCCTCTATCACCGCAAAAAAGAATGGGCCTGATTTCGATCTAATTAGTTCTAGTTTTCGAGTTCTATGGAACGATCTTGATTATTCGACCCCCAAAATATCATGAAACCAAAAGATTGATGGCTTGTATTATGTGTCCAGGTGGAGAGGAGTATCGCTGGGATATTGCATAATATGATGTTGGTCAATAGCCCCGAACGCAAGGTCGAAGCGAAAGTCAATGTAAGAATAACGTCGTACAGTCATCCACATGTAAAATAACGTAGGAAGTGTCCCGACTCAACGGATGAGTTTTCTGAAAGGGTGCTCGAGCACCACTGCGACGCCGTTAACCAATACGAAAGATATACCTCAAACGGGAACGAGCTGCAGCCACCTTCCGTGACGAAGTAAAACAATATACACGTTTCCTCGTCGAAAAATTCGGCGCAAGGAAGGTAAGCATCATTTGATACGCCAATCCCACTTGGAGCATCATATTGTTCATCATCGACATACTGCGACGCAAATACGGATCCCGTTGAATCAAAAGCAAAAGAAGTTGATTCACTCGTTTCAAATGATGCTTACCAGAGATAACTGAAATGCTGATCATCCCAAAGTTGGACGTCATGGTCATCTTGGTCTTTGGAGATCGTGATTTATGATCTGTCTCTGATGCCCAGGACGATTAGCTTGATGATCTCGCTTGCATCAACGGAAGCATGGCAATAGTGAAGCGGCCTTTGATGCATGGTATCAGCCGAGATCGCAACTTGCTCGACATGTGTGCATCACGAAGACGAAAATCAAAACGGCAAGAATCAGAGAAGATTGATTCAAGTGTATTTGGATTTCGAAAGAGAAAGAAAAAACAATCAGGCTCGTTGTATGTGAACGATCGAGTCGCACCGAAATCCGGCGCCTTCTAGCACACGTAGCCTACCCAAAAAAAGGTGAGGTGATCGACAAAAATTTTCAACCGCAGCAAATACACTCTCACCCTGTGTTGGAGCATGTACAACGTCAACCAATTACTTCCCTGCCTTGTGTGTTGGGATCTTCTCGATCTATTATGGCGGACTTGTCTCTGTATTTCGCCATGGTGTTCATCTGATCTTGTCGTTGTGGCTGCTCGTAGAACAGCTCCGCTTCTCGATTGGCGTTACTAACGTGCATTTCATTGGCCCGTTCTACATCCGCCTCGAACTCTTTATCTTCTTTATTGCGGCAACAGCGACATCGACACCACTTCGAGGGGACTGAGCAGGAAATTAATGTTTATTTTTGGATTCCTGGTTGTCCGAAGAGTCGGAGAAAAATCGTACGCACTGTAGACGCATAATCGTAGCATGTCAGTATGCCCACATATCGCTAAGCGGAAGTGAATAAGCTCCGAGTCCAATATGGGAGTAATAGAGACTCTTACAGCAACAAAGGCAGCAAAAGCAACAGTCGTCAATAGTCGACATGTGGGTAGCTCACGGATAAGTTGGACTCCGATGGGGATACAGAGGAAAGAGGAGCGATCAGGGGAAGCGCTTAATTGTGAGACGATGTGGGCAAAGAGGAAGATTTTAAAGTAGATCATGAAGACAAGATTTGTAGCCTTTTTTGTAAGTGCTGTGTGTAGCCAAGGCAACATCACCATGAACAATGATCCTTGTGGTACGTATTCGCAGAAAGCCTCGTTGGCGATAGACGCCCGATGTTCGCTTAGATAGACGCCATTTGATAATCGGCTTGTCGGGTAACGTGATAAAAATGGACATTTACCGCGTGTGATTGGGACGGTGAGGAAAAGCCGCTCTGAAAAATGTCTTGATCAGTTGTTAGGCTTGGTGGGGCCAACCCTATTATCTAACTGGCAAAGTCCGTCGGAGGCGCTCCAGACATCCGGCAATGGAAGCTATCCGCCTTTCCGCGAAATTACCCCTCAAAGTATGGCAGATGAGGCACGGATGGAGGCAGTTATCGGTAAGGGATGATATCTGCAATCTGGGAGTAAAATTTACATCAGTAATATCAAATCACACTGCCTAATCTTCACATAATAGCCAATTAAGTCCAAATGACAAGAAGCTTTCCAACTAAAGGTCTCCTTCCGAAAAGGACACATACATACCAAACATAAGGATGCGGAAATGTTTCACCTCCGATTCGCATGAGATCTCTGCAACTGGCAGAGCCCTGAGTCTGGAAAGTAAGGCACGTTGCTTTTGAAGTTGACTGAACCCTGATACAAAGAATCCAAAGGCGCACCAGATACAGTTCCTGCAGGACAATCAACCATGTGCTTGAGAAACATCAAATAGTTTCGTGTAATCAAGAAACTACGTGGTTCATCATTGTTGGGGTGTGGAACGTGCGCGGCAAGAGCTTGCCATCTGACTCTAAGTAGTAGAGTAGAAGCGGTAATTGAGGATCGCAGCCGCCGGAGACGCGATCACGTGCACCCTGACATGACCCCTCTCCGGTTTTCCATCTTCCCCTTGCCGGTGGTTCTTGTAGTTTATACGGTAACTGACACAGCATTACGGTACTTTTGGGCTCCTTCTGCTGCTCGACAGCCGGCAACCCGGTCATTCTGAATACCTGACATCTAGAGTTCCTTTTTGGTGGCGTTCCCCTGGTCTCAATGCTGGACATGTTGTGCTCTAGAGCATATCACAGATGCAGACGAGATTACAGATCCTCGGAGGATGTCAAATGCCTGAAAAATCAGGAGAAGACATATTGAACAAACATGTAAAGCGTGTGATCCATACAAAACTCAACGCCGATCAGCTTCCCCTTCCCGTGTGGGTTTATGGCCCTTGGCCCCTGGTAACTCTTCGCCTGTAAGTCTCGGAAATGATGATCTCTTACCGCCCGAGTCGTCTTGCGTGTATTGTCAATTGCCGGAACACGACCAAAACTAATGTCAAGTCCTCCAACCCTTTTTGTCTGCTCACCATGCAATCACAGTGCTGGTACCGGATCTTCAGCTTCTGTCGTTCCGGTGGACTTTGGGCTGGCGGACCTCACGGATTTGGGTTTTCACACACGAACGAATCGTTGTCTTCGCCTGAAGGTGTGTGCGTCTGGTAGCCCTAATTGGAGTCGTGTGCATGTGGAACGAGCTTCTTCGTAAATCACATTCGTTTGTCTAGTATTAGAAGCTAGTCGAGGACGGAAATGAGAGAAGTATCTGTTTGTCGAGCTGTTCAAGGGCGTCTTTTGCAGTAGAGTAGCTGCAGTACTCGTGCATCAAATTAGCTGTCCAAATACAAAGACACTAATCCAACACTAATCAACATATCAAGCGTTCTTGGCCGTGATGCTCCTCCCCTCCAGTGCTGCCACCAAGCTACCACTTTGCCACCGCAGAAGACAGCAGAAGCCGCCTTCGGGTATATTGTGAGCACTTGACCGCCCCGTGTGATGACACACCATGTGGCAATGACGAAAGCTTCAGCTTCTGATTACCATGTCTTCATCAGTTTCCATCGTCACACCGAGCAAGGGACTTTTATAAGGATTCCAAGGCGCATGCGCGATGCCTCTTCTCTCGTACCATAGCGCATTGCCGCTTGACTTTTGGAATCTACCTCGTTCATTATACAACGCGATGACGGGCATTATTTGGTACCTAGCGACCTTTGTGACTTCAATTTCGCTATTCAATGGACCTACGACTGGAATGCAGGCTGTATCGGCTCAGTACTTACTCGGCTTAGGTGAGTTGGCGCATGAAATCGCAGAGGGAGCAGTCTGATGAAGGTTTCTGCAGGAATTGGCGATATCACTGGGTCCGCATGCTCTCAACCCTCATATTACAAGCAACTGAAAAGCCATTTTTAGACCTGTTGTAGAAACGAACATGATGGTATATCTGATTGGCAATTGTTTGGAAAGTAGACTGAGGAGATACAAAGGGCTACGCAGCGATATCTCAGACCGACACCGGGTTGCACATGCGTCAGCGCAGTCGAGCTTTCATCATTGCAGATGCGGCATCTCCGTCACACAGAGTTGTGTTTATCAATGCAGGTACGCAGCTTTCATTTCTTCGAATCACGCCTTTGAGAGGCACCATCGAACGTTAGACATTGCCATGGGCGACACTGGCGTTCGCCGATCCATCGTGTCTCAACTGTCATCTCAATTTCCCGGGGTCTACACAAATGAGAACATCGCGTTCGTCGGAACCCATCAGCACTCGGGCGTCGGTGGATACTTAGAAAACCTCCTTCCACAAGTCACTTCGCTCGGCTACGTGAAGCAGACGGCAGATGCAATTGTCGCTGGGACAGTCCGTGCTGTGCAGCGTGCACATGCGAATCTCGCGCCGGGGAAGCTCAGTGTTGGGAATACAACGATATTGGATGCAAACATCAATCGTTCCCCGACAGCATACCTTGCTAATCCAGCATCCGAGAGGGCGAGATATCAGTTTGATCAGGATAAAGAGATGACAGTATTGAGATTTGACGATAATAGCGGAAATGCAAGGGGATTATTGAGCTTCTTCGCTGTACATGGAACGAGTTTGTATGAGGTGTGCGCTATCTTTTCTCAACTAGAACCACTGGACTCATACATCGCGTGTGCGATGAAGAATAATACTCTGGTTAGCGCAGACAACAAAGGAATGGCAGCTTTCTTATATGAAGGTATTAAGCGCCGTCGTCGAGACATCCACATTCTCTTGACACTTTTTGACCAGCTTCGGTTGAACCCTCTGCTATGCCCGGAAACGCGACTTTTGTAGCAGGGTTTACGCAATGTGAGTGATCCGTCGTCATTGGTTTCCTTTGGTAAAGCCAATTTTTACCTTCCTTATTTAGCGAACGTTGGTGACACAAGCCCAAATACGTTAGTCCCTCCTATCTCCCTGATCTTCTTCTCATTGCTCAGCACAATTAAATTTTTTTTCTCAACTTTGATTGATCTTTTTCGGCTAGACTTGGGGCATTCTGCGAGAGCCCAGGCGAAGACTTTGATGGCCTTCCTTGCGAGAGGGAGCACTCAACTTGTGGGGGTACCGTCCAAAACTGCCACGGACGGTAAGCTTGAATGAGCAACAACACCGTTACAGATCATGCTTATAATATCATTCAGGGGACCTGGCTTCCACATTTCGGATTTCGAATCGAACCGGATAATCGGCGAAAAGCAGTTCAGAGGAGCACAAGCTGTCATGAATGGGCGCAGAACGCCGGTGATTGGTGCTGTCAGAAGTGTACACACTTACTTAAACATGTGCGTGTTCTTTTCTGCCTGAATGTTGACTAGATCATGTATCTGGGACGTCTTTGGCGTCTGTAGGGCGACTCACACCTTCCAACTTCCAAATGGCACGCGAGTATCGACTTGCCCGGCCGCAATGGGTAAGCATCTATTTTTTCCATGTTCAATCGCGCGCCCGCCGGAAAACACCTTACGGCATCTGTCTATACATGGATCCACTGACCTTATGGCCGCGTCACAGGATTTTCATTCGCTGGGGGAACGACGTCAGCAACTTGTTTACAACTCCTAAGTGATCAGCCCTGAATATATATCTGTAGTGATGGCCCGGGTGCCTTCGACTTTATCCAAGGGGATAACACTTCGACTCCCCAGTACGTTTCTATTATTGTTCGCGGTCAACTCGATCGCTCTATACTTGGTACTAAAAGCTTTTGTAAACAAAGGAATCCGTTTTGGGAAATTGTCAAAGGTGTGTGGACAGATGCGGCTGCCGGCCATCCAACTTCCCACGCGGAACCTTGTCGGACTGACAGTCACCCAGGTGCAGTAACTCCTCTACCTTCGGCCGCCCAGAAGGCTTGCCAGGATCCCAAACCGATTTTACTCAATACGGTGAGTTGCTGCGCGTTAAAATCACCGTCTTTGCTCACAGACTTGTTGTAGGGTGCCGCTCACACCCCATACGAATGGGCGCCCAGTACAGTTGACATACAGATGCTACGCGTGGGTAATTTCAGTACGTAACTGGTGGTCCTTGAGCCAATGTGTGCTGCTAAAAACCCTATCAGTCATGATGATCATGCCTGGTATGTCTTAATATGTTTTAATGACTCTCATGTTGTTAGGGAGAGCACACGATGACACTGATAACGTCTTTCATGGTCGTTTAGGCGAACTAACAACGATGGCTGGGAGGAGAATACGGTTCGTGTGTTTTCTGAGACTTTTGTCACAAAAACATTTTTCTTCCGTTTGTTTGGCACTTGATTGTTGGCAGGATTATTTACCTGTGCTTTAAACAGGGAAGCGCTTCGCGCGAAGCTCATATCTTCGGGTGTAGTTGGATCTGATGCTTACGTGGTCGTAGCCGGCCCGGCGAATACTTATGCTCATTATGTGACAACCCGCGAGGAATATGGCGTTCAGAGATATGAGGGAGCGTCGACCATTTTCGGCCAACGTAAGCAAAACATTTCCCTTGCCCCTGTCTCTCATTGTATTTATCGTTCGAAAACAGACACTCTTGATGCTTATATCGACAAATATTCGAGCCTCCTCTCCTTCCTTGCGGACAACGCAAGCGGAACACCTGCCTCCGACCCTGCACCGCCGGAACAGACTTCCAACGCGATCTCCTTGCAAGTATGTACAACACTCATCTATTGAACTTCTTGAACGGCTGACAATCCTCTCTTCATTTATCGCCTTTCTAGACTCCAGTGGTGTTTGATGCGCCGCCTATTGGAAAGAGATTTGGCAACGTTTTGGTTGACGTCAAAACTAATCAAGCGTACCATGCTGGAGATACAGTGACTGCCCAATTTGTTGGAGCAAATCCACGAGTGAGTGCTTCCTGCCTTCTATAAGATTTCAGTTGAGAACCCACCTCAATTACAGAATAACCTTCGCCTTGAAGGGACCTTCTTAACGGTTGATCAGATGGTCTCAGGACAATGGAAGGCGATACGCTCTGACTCTCACCCTTCGACCACTTACCGGTGGGCGAGAACCAGTACGGTGAGCTCTTTTTACTCTAATACCATCGCGGCTCGTCATAGTGCTGTAGATTCTAGGAACGAGTACAGTAACGATAACTTGGTAAGTGGATACTAGAATACTAAAAGTCAAAACGCTTCCGGCTATCTGACCTCCGCTATCTCAGGACCATTGAAAGCGGCACGCCAGGTTTGTAAACTTAGCTTTTTACCGACCAATATTTATCTCAAGTGTCTCGCTATAGCGGGAACATATCGCCTTACATACTTCGGCGACTCAAAGCCACTTATAGGCTCTATTTCCGCCTTTTCTGGCATATCGTCGAGTTTCAGCGTTGCATGAGTTGTTCAGACCGTGTTTCTGCCGTTCCCTAAAGGCATTTTGTGAATGATTTAAGCTACTGTACATAGCAGAATGTAACTTCATCCCCAACCATCATGCATCATGCATCACTTTCTGTGTATTTGTACATGCCTTAAACGGGAAGTGCGACCCGAGCCAGGTTCGAGCCTCGAGGCATCCACATGTCCTTATACATAAACTCATCTCACTACCCCCAATCCACGCATTGATTCACCCCCCGGCTAGTCCAACGAGTAACACACATACAATGTTTCGCAATCTCTCTAGTCAACTGGCGGCAGCAGCTAGTGGCAAAAATGAAGCCAAGGTTATGCCTCCTGATCTTCGTTCAGACGTATACTCCGCGGTAGACCAAGCAACTGCCTGGATATCAGGCAGTCGTGGCCGACCGGGAGACGGTGTTTCCTACGGTACCACATTATCTATAATCCAGAAGTACTTTCCAAGTGTTAAACTTGGACTTGAATCGGTCGGGCATGTAGAAACCGAAGTTGCCTTGATTGTTGGGGGGATTACGAATATGGTGATGGAGTATAGCATGTGGGAAAGCATGTCCGGAGGAATGGCAATGCGGACTTGGGTAGACGCTTTAGTCGGAGCCTATCGGACTTCTGTCACAAGTCAAGTTGAAAAGAAGGACATGGTCGCGAGGGGGATCATACGTGGAATAAATCAAAACACAGATGTTGGCCTTATGACCAAGGACTTCACTGCGAGGATCCAGATTATATCCGCGCTTAAGAGTGGTAAGTAGAATAAGTGACCAGAGTGACATTTCTCACTGATGAGAACGTCCGCTTCTAGTTAGCTCAAAAATATACGGAGACGGAACCGACGAAGCTCGAAAGAGTGAAGCCGTGTGGAGCTCCAAATTCATTTAAATATATGCTCAATTGAAGGTATACAGCGTTAAATACGCATCAGAAAACTTAGAAGAGGTCGATTATAGTCGGTAAATAGATAGTAATTCGGTTTGATCATGGGGGACGGGAGCGTAATACAGTAATACGTTATCTGTAGAATCAGGGTCATTTAGCTTCTGAATGGATATTTCCGAAAAGAAACTCACGAATAATTAATTTGAGAACAGATGTTCGGGTATAAGGCTTGGGTATCTATCGTACAGCGAAATACAGATTTGTTGCTCATTTTACACTAAAAAAGGACATTGTCATGAGGCCTGTTAGCCAAGGTATTAGTATCACGGTCAGGTCAAAGACAGCGATGATGAGCTTACATATTGGGATGCATCGGAAGAAAAGCATGTTGATACAGGGGACAGGACGGAATCGACGCCATCGTCTGAGTGTTGGTATGCTGATATGTCACAAGATAGCTGAGAAGGCGACCGAGAGGCCCAACTAGGTTGTTGATTCTGGATAGAAGCGAGGTCATAGTATGACTCCCTATCCATGAGGTCGGAGTATGTATCCATTGCTAGGAGACAGTCCAGAGGGAGAGATGCATGAACATCGTGCATCATCTTGTCATTTTCTATTCGCTCCAGAGGAGGCGAAAAGATATCTTGAGTTCCGGAAGAGTAGGTGAACTTGTACAACGCCGAGAAGATGATAGACTGTGAGTCTGGAGCGTCTTGAAACACATTTTGAGTAATTGTATATTGAGTTGGGTCTAACTCAATGATGAGATTCTTTTAAAAAAAAGAAAACAGGCGTTATGGGGTCCTCCCAAAAGCCTCACCTGAGCTTGCAGCAATTCTGCCCCAGAAGTTGGGAACCAGCGTAGTGCTATACAGAAATGCCCCATTGGTGCGGTCAGGTGGCGACCCTACAGCTGCAAGGGAAGTCGTTTCTGAGTGAATGACCATCCCTCCGGTGTAGACTGTAAAACAAGAGTGTGCGGATAGGGAGGATGGTGCGACGAAGGTGATAGTGGGGTCGATCATGTGAAACGGGCGCGGCCGTGATGATGGATGGACAACTCCATTTAATGAGCCCCAATCCATGGATTCTAAAGAAGGGTTGTATGAAGTTGAGGTATTAGGAGGAAGGAGATCGATCGATATGACAGTGGTTGATGTAGGAGAGCTGCTTCCTACACGACGAAAGTTTGTCGAGGCGTCTGTAGGCGTGGGAGGGGAACTAGACGCCTCACTTGATGAGTCGGTATCATAATGGCTCGAGGAACGATAAAAGTCATTGTAGCGAGCAGGGCCAAGGGGGCGGCAAGGAGATAGGAGCTTCATCACTTATTGGAGTTTGTGATTAGCTGGTGTCAAACAATTCTGGGTAGACGTACATTTCTTTCCGCCGCAGGTGTCCCGAAGTTGTTGAAGACGGCTACCGACTTGCTTCGCAGTTCTTCTGACCCCGGTCTTGCGATAGATGAAGTCAGAAATGAATCTGTTCCTCATAGGGAATCGACCAAGTAGCCTTGTTTCACGAGAGTCGTCCGGTTGATAGGCTTCGAGGCCTATGGAACAAGTAACATTAGCCGTAGTCCAGTTAAACAAGCGTTGGGCTGGACTCTATACCTTCTAGTAATGCTGCCTCGAGTTCCGGGGGCCAAACAATTTCACCACCCCTTAGGGTCTTCCAGCTTTTTCGGCCTTTGACGATTGACTGAAAGACGTCGTGGGTGGTAGAGCTGTGAAGAGTAGGAAGCTTGAATCCATTGGGTACTGTTGTACAGGTCCGACTAGTGGACGAAGGGGATGACCGTAGAGAGGCAAGTATGCTTTCTGAAGCCATTGGGAAAAAAACGACGACGGTTTGTTGTGGATGGAATAAAGTGGAAGTAAATCGTTGAATTTATAGGTTCGAGTGATACCAGACACAAACGCTTTGGGTGGATCGTTCATCCGGGTTTTGTATCGTCATCTAGCCGCGTATGTTGTTCGGTTGCATCAGCAGCCAATCAGAGCGAACGATAGATCTCGTAAATGTGCATTGCATTAGCCCATAGGGGTAAGGGGCGTTCAAATTCGGAATAGGTCGCAGAAGCAGGTATCGCCAAACTACTGGGACCTGTGATGGTTTTTTTGCCCTGCCTCACTCCAAGGAAAGCCCTGTCACAAAGGCCGAGAGCTTGTAACTTCCCTTGTAAGATACCTACACGAGCATGAATGGCTCTCCTGACTTTTTCTTTTTCTTTCTGAATCGCTTAAGCGGTTGAGCAGTATGTATCAAAGGAGTTATCTGACATTATTGATCGTGGAACTTGAAAGCGGCGTTTAGCTTTCCTTCTATATTGAGGTAAGCTGTCATCATAATAACTTCTCGATTTGTATACTAGATCTTGGAAAAAACACAGCCACACACCTCCGGCAAAGGGTCCCCCCGTAGATGATAAATGGGGAAAAGGTATGCTTCCAGGTCATCCAGCCCTTTGCGCGTTAGAATTCGAAAGAATGAGAGTTGCCGAACCCCATCTGATTAACCCGATGGAGCGGAACCAGGGGAATGGGACCATCTTGATTACAGGTCGGGGCGGATCGTCAAGCGACTGGCGAAAATCTGCCATGCACACTCAATCGACGTCAGATAATGGCTCATAGCTATGCTGTATTTTGAATGATGTACCCAACACTTATGACACTATGCTGTACACCTTTTTTTTTCTTCAAGGCTGTTCGTTCTCATTCTACATTTGACGGGTCCGCAGACATACCCTGATAATCAGACGGGAACTAGCTCACCTCGACATATCAGCTCGGGCGACTAAATAAATGGAGAGATAAAAAACTGCGGATCTGCAGCTGTAATCAGCGTTGGCCAATCCCATTCTATAGACGACAGCAAAGTCCTCTTACTGAAAAAAGAGCGTCAATCATGCAAGTTATTAGCCTTCTTCCTGTCGGACAATGAAGGCTTCCTATGTTTGAAGCAACAAACAACAGGAGTAGCTTGCTACTATGAAACACTCCGATTGAGAAAAAGAAGAGCTGGAAAAAATTGAAGACAGGCAAATACAATAATAACAACACCAAAGCCGGTTTCTGATCACTGGCAAGAACATTACATATTGATACTGAGTGTGATTTTGACAGGATAAGAAGAACTTCCTCTGCCAAAGACGCTCAAAAGGGACGCCCTGCTTCTGTCCAACCGATATCATGCGGTTCCAGAACTTCGGCGTGTATTTGAAGGCCATTACATTTCCGTTCGGGGAGGCCTCGTGATTGTTGTACTAGTGTCTATTCTAGTCCGCTTAGCCAAACGGATTAACGCGGGCTGGGGATGTTTGTCCAAAATATCGATTCAGAAGAAAGAAGCCCCCATTTCCCTTGTCATCTGTGCGGCTCCTGGACGGGAAAAGACATGGAAAGAACCCCCCCCCCCAACCGGCGCGGTTTTGGACAAAACTATTCGGCCAAAGGATATTCCCTAGATCTGGGGTCCATCGCCTTATTACATTTTCGGGATATTCGTTACAAGCGAAAGCCAGCGAAGCGTACCTGGAACGATCGCACGTTGTGTGTGTATCATTGATGACAGATACGTCTATTTGCTTACGAGCTATCAAAAAAATAACAACGCGCTGCAGATCAATCAATACCCTCCGCTATTTGTTCGTCGCCTGGAGTATACTCTCATCCTGACCCGATGTCCTCGTATTTGTTTCGTTAAATTTTTCCTCACAAAGTTGTGGTAACGTACTATTGATATAGATATTACTACGCCGGAGAATCTCCAAAGCTGTGCATTAAATTTTGTCTATTGCGCACTGCATTTAATTTCAGGAGGGATGTTAATGCCTAACAGGTAGACACGAGTCCAAAAGTCCAGGTTGTATTAAATAGAGGCAGGTATAAAAAGATAAACATCTTTATATATGAAGGTTTTTTTACCGAGGGTTGTGTTGTGCTGCGGAAATTTAAAAGAGCGTTGCTAAAAAAATTTTACAGACGTCAGAGATTACGTCCACTACCAACAGAAACTAGCGCGTCAACTTAATCAAAAGCACATCAAAGATTTCTGTCCGTGGTTGCCGCTACATCTATCATCAACGAGAAACACCGCATGGTGCTGGCACTGGAGCGTCAATTGCATCCCACGCATCAGGAGGATATGTGCATCCAGCAACAGGCGTCGGGGCACCAGCCGTATCCTGACTATTAAACCAACCGGAACCAGGGTCAACGCTCGTAGCTGTAGCAGTCAACGTAGGGGGTGGGAGACTCGCTATCGTGCCTGTCGGTGTATAGGTTGGTAGCAGGCTCACGGGAACGTTGACGTTGGATATGGCTGGCGGCGGCCATGGGAATTCTGCTGTGGCAGTGGGCGCAATGGTGCCTGCTCCAGCACCACCTGTTTGCCATGATTTGAATTCGCCATTGAAGATGGGACCGGAGACTCCCATTGCTTCGCATGCTCCTAGAGCCTTACGAGGGTCTTTCGGTATCCAGCCATTCCGAAGCCCGAGCTGATACGACCATAAAGGCGACTCAACGATGCCGCGGGTTGAATTCCCAACCTGAATCAAATCGGCTAAGATAAAGATCAGGGAAACTAAAGCGCAAAACAGACCTTCCAAGTCCAGAAAAACCAATCGCCGAGGGCATCCATACTAGCCTCAGCAAACTTACGAAGACCAGCTTTTGTTCCCGCAGACCATTTGCTGGAATCTTCCCAGTCACGACAGTCACCACCATAAGTCGTTCCTCGACCAGAGACGCCCTTGAGGAAGAGACCGCAGTCATTGAAACCATTGCTAAATTCCCCAGCGATCGTAACGCCAAAGTTGAGTCGACTGAAACGGAATGTATCAAGGTTAAATGGATACGCCATCCAGGTGAAGCAATCAGACCTGTTATTGATTCCAGCGGCCCACCTGTCACAAACTTTTCTGGGCCATTCTCCACCAGCACCTTCACCGGTTCCTGTATCAATAGGAGCAGTGGCAGATGAACCATCAAACGCAAAGTAGGGGTGTGTATCGATCATCATGCGGTCGGAGCCAGGAAGAAAGTCCGCCCAAGAAGCAAGGCCACCAAATCCATCATGAATCGAGATATATGGGCCATTACCTTCTCCAACTCCTGTGATATTCCGTATCATATCGTGTGCTTCGATATAGCTATGCAGAGGAGGTGTGAAATTTTATGATGATGATGAGCGTAACAGAAATGAAACGCACAAGCTTGTCAACGACGATCGACCAATAACAGATAGTAGCGCCTCGTTCATGATACCGAATATAGGTATTAGATTCCGATACTGGGGTTGAGAGATGTACTCCGTAAAGACACGTATGTATTCTAGCATGCGCTGCGCATTTGCGATACCCATGACCCCATTCAAGAAATTAGGTTTGCCTAGTTTCCCGGAATGGTTGTAGCCTGCGATCGACAATAAGAAATTAATTTTAATAAAGACAATGTATCAAAAGGCCTATTTCTTTTACCATTTTGCGATCCAGGAGCAGTGTGTAGATCTAGCTTCACGCGAAGACCATATTTTCTGCACCAGCCAAGTAGACGTAAGATATATCTGTTTGAAGATTTTTAACCCAGCGTCAGGGAAAAGAAGAAAAGAAAAAAGAAAAAAAAGCACAGACTTCCAACTAGTTTTAGCGAGGAAGGGCTCGCCAGGCCATGTTTCGATCGCCCAAAAAGGGATGGGAAGTCTGATCCAATTCAAGCCAGCACCGGCAATCTCCGCGATGTCTTCTTCAGTCTGTGGGAGAATCAGGAAGGAGCGGAGGCAGCTGATTCGTTGTGCACGTACTATGAAAGTCTTATAGTGCTCTTCTAGTTGGTTGATACCTCCGTTTGCTGTGTCATCTCGCATCAAACTACTGAGGGTCCATTCATCTACGGCGCCAGGATATCGTTGAAAGAGTTCCGGTGAAATGAATGGTTCCAAGACAAAAAGGCCCCCCAGATTGACGCTAAATGATGAAGTATATTGATATGTGAAAAAAAAAGATTCCGGTGACAAAAAAAGTGACAACATGCCACATACCCAAAAACGCGGTCTTTACCCCAGGTCCAACTTTGATTGAGCGGAGGTGTCCAATCATTTGCGCGCGCATCATTATTGAAAGGATCGTCAGGTTTAGACACCCCTGGGTAGAAACAAAAAAAAAACCGTGTGGTCAGTGACTCTTAGTGACTCCCAATGACGATTATCAGACGCAGAAATCATTGTGAGACTGAATCTTAATTAGACGCTGGAACAATATCCGTCTAAGCGCTCGAAAATTTTTTGAATAGCTAGACACCGCCTTTGTTTTTCCATCTTCCTCCGCAGCCACATCACGGAAGACACAAAGAAAACAAATGATCCGTGGTGGATTCGCGAAAATCAAGATGAATTGTGTCAACTTACAGAAGCCCCCAAATTCATTTCTGTATGTGAAAGTAGACCCGTCCTCCTTTGTAACTAAAGAACCGTCACCACCCGAGGTTAGTTGATTATTTGAACCACCTTCGACCGGAGAGGTGGGACTGGGACTGGAACTGGAACTGGCGGTACCGCCATTCTGCGAATGCCGTTGATTCGGTTTGATTACAGTGAAGTACACTGGCAAAATCACGGCCAGGATTACTACCACCAGTAACACAAGACCGAGACCGATTAGAATAAGTAAACGACGTTTGCGGTTAGCATGTAAGCCGCGTGGCTCTCCATCTGGGGCGTCGGTCGATTCTGGCTTAGAAGCAGGGATGAGTAGAGGCTCCAAGTTGTTGTTCGAAAGAGGGGCAGATGGGGCGGGGGAATCCCGAGAAGACGGAGCCGACTCGAAATATGAAGCCCTGGGAGGATCGAGCAGATCGTCATTGTCGCGGGGTAGAGGTGTATATATGGCAGTCGCTAAACTGTCTGAGGCAGTGGAAAGAGGTCGGTCTGCCATGTTGCACAAAGGCGGGGGGGATGTTGGACAACAACTCGAACACTCAACAATCAGCCAGCAAGTATGTTCCCCGGTGCCATCTGGGGTATGTGTCAGGGCACGTGGTCTTATGTTCGGCAAAAACCTTCCGTCTTTCCGGCCTTTGATGACCGTGAACACATTGTACACAAACTTTGTCAATAACATTGCCAAATCTTTCATTTTTCATGCTATATGTTCTGAAATTTCTGTCTCTATCTCACCCGGAACATCCTCTGCGTGAAGTTGTAACCTCTATGGCTCTAAGCGATCACAACGGCGATAAAGCGGTCTGTTTCAAGGATGGTGTCGTTAGCGATCCCTCGGACACTCAAAAACAAATATCGAAGAATTGGCTGGTCTTGTACATAGACATGCGTGCTGGAAGCAAGCAAAAGCTGCCCATAAGAATACAAATTTACCTTCCTCAAACGTGAGGGAGATCATAAAGGCTTGAAACACCATAACTCTTTGACTATCACAGAACTCAGGAGGACACACTTCATGGAAAGCGGCTTGTATCTGCCGACATATGCTCAAAGATCCAAGATCATGAAAAAGAAGCTGCCGTTCGCAGCAGTGATACAACGGTTTCTTACAGGGATGGCGTCCTGAGCGAGCCTTCAGACACCCAAAAGCAAATATCAGCGATTGGATGGTTCGGACCTATGCGTAACCACTTATTGTTCATCTCTAAAAATCGTTGACACTATCCATAAGAACATAAAGCTACTTTCTTTATACAAAAAACGACGATCCCAAGACTTGAAACAATCTGACAAACGAAAGATCTTTGACAGTCAGAGTAGTCAGAAGCACACATTGACGGGAGTTGTGTGTGTAGATGAAGCCAAGATCCAAGTGGACCGATCTAACTGCTCACAAGAAGAGACACCTGTTCCGAAGCTCGTAAGGACGAACACATGGAAGAGAAAACCTGTCCGTTTGACATTTAGACCAGCGGCAGAACTCCCTGAACAGACCGGCAACTGTAAAGAGATCTAGTCTAGACTCGAGTGGTCAAGAAGCCGTTACGGAAGGGACAAAAAACCCAAAGATCGGGATGACAGCATCAGAAAACTAAGTTCAAAGTTCTGTTAATGTGTTTGGTACCATACGACAGAAGCTTCATTCAATTAATCAGGGAAAAATTCAAAGGTTGAGACGTTGACAAGGCTCAGGATTGTGCAATGAGGATGTAGCTCGGATGCGGGGGATAAAAAGTTGAAGGGCGAAAGCAAAAAAAAAAAAACAAGCCGAAGAAAAAAGTATTCCGGTAGCGCAGCACCACCGACATTCCTAATTGAGAGAACGAGAGCATCGTGGTCAAAGCGAATATCACTGGAGTTCGGAAGATGGGTGTTGAACAAATGGGAATTGTCGGGCCGGGAGCCCCGCCTATGTTATCGCGTATTTGGTTACTGTTGAATGAAGCGAGTTAATTTATACAGTTAATTTATACTTTTCGTACCAGAAGCTCGATGTGAAACGATGGTTTGGAAGGAAGAGTCCAGGCATTGAAAGGGGAACGTTCGTGGTTTTGACTGAGCGCAGTGACGGAGCCTTCGACGATGAAAAGATAATGTGGTTCTTAATGTGCCTTAGCTTGTGATCGACTTTTGTAGATAATAATTAATATTTGCAAAGAGGGAACCGAAAAATGTCAGGGAGCCATGCGAGACCTGTTGTATCGAAGAGAAGAGAATTTCCGAGAATCCAAAAAAACTCCATTTACTACTTCCTTTCGGCTGGTAGATATCACGGCCAACATGGGAGAAAAAATAGGCAATGACATGTTATCGCGATGGCATCGCCGGATTTCTGTGCGTTCCATGGTCGGACGATTGTAGAACAGAAAACGCTTTTTTCCTCGAAAGTCATAGCACTAAGGGTGTTTCCTCTTCCCTAGTCTTCTCGGTTCGAAGGAGAATGTGATGCAGGAAGAGTTAGCAGCGGGCAGTGGAGTATGTTGTAGATGGTGGTGTACGAAGGCGGGAGCAAATCGGCCGAGAAGGTAAGAACACGATAAACATACGCAAACTCTCCAAGGGTCCCTTTGAATTGGTTGGAAGTCGTTAAACTCACTAACCTTTCTTGTACTCAGGTAGACTGTGGCATAATAAGCGCTCTACGCCATGCGATATTGATGCGCGAATAAAATTAATCTTTACATCAACCTGGGGCATCGGCGGAGCGGCGATGCAGGTATTTGTTGGTCGGTTTCTAGTGGGTACTTTTACCATTGCAAATGCAGCAGTGGAAAAGTGAAAATAAAGCTGCAATGTTTGGCAATTCCATGCAACATAAATAACCGCCGCCGCCACCGCCGCTGTCGATCAACTTATTCCACAGTTCTCGAAACCTGATCGACGAAAACAATTCTCGTGCGCGTGGCGGGATGACAACGACATAGATTGAGTAAATGACCGACTGGTTACATCATACAAAACATTACCAGTGAAACGCGCGCAGCTATGCGCACGTAAAAACACAAGTAACAAGACGCTCAAGAAATAAAGGTAGCGGTGAGAAGAGAAAACACAAGGGAGATAACGCACGAACAAGTATTACCAAGTAGATCAATACTACAGTTCCCAATTAAAAACATTACTCATTATATTTGTGTAGAACAACGCACTTACCTTTGTTAGTAACTAATACTCCACAGCATCCTCATCGTCAGCTTGCATAGGTGTTGATTCGTCTTTCTTTTCCTGTTCCCCTGAATGTTCCTTCTGTTCATTAGCCGCGCTTTTCTCCTGATTCGAATCGGAAGGCGTTTCATTAGGTGGTACCTCTTCGGAAGTCGGTTGGGCAGGAGTAGGATCAGTATCCATTTCATTGTTCTCTTGCTTCGTCTCCGTCTTTCTCCGTTCCTCCTCGTCTGCAACACGCTGCCTGAGCTGGTTGATATCTCCTAGTCCTGCCCCGCGTTCATTGCGGAAGAGCTTCCATTCGTTCTCTGCCGCCTCCGAGACCTATATTTACACGATAATAAGTATTGGTCATAAAATCGGTAAACAAACGTACCTCCGCTTTTCTACGAGCCAAGAATGCCTCTTGTCCCGGAGTCAAAATTTTGGGCAAGTAATATAAGGGAGGGGGATGTGAGCGAGGAGGAATAGAGAGCGTGTTGCTTGTCAGTGAGGCAGATGGGTCATCAAAAGAGATGTTGTCTGATGTAGCGAGAAAATTAGAGAGTAGTGGCAGTCGAGTACGGCGGTATTTGTACTAGGAGTTCGGGCACATAAGTTAAAGCATCGCAAAATAAGTAGCGGACGTACGATAGAATCTTTTAATTGCAGTTCCTCTTCTTTCCTGTTTGCAGCCATCTTATCCTTTTTCGCTTCTTCGGCTCGTCTAACAGAGTCAGTCTCTTTACGTAGTTTATTCTGTAGTCTCTGTTCAATCAGTTGTCGCTTTTTAGCCTAAGGGAAAATAAAGAAAAAAAGTAAGCGTTCAGATAGAGCCTGATGAACCCCAGCCCTTACCGCTTCACTCGCATTTCGCTCCTTATCCTCAATTTTGGCCTTGTTGAGGGTACCAACTAGGAGACCAAACATGCTTTTACCCCTTTTTCGTTCACGACCCGCACTCGAAGTGGTATCGAGATCGAGTCGTGGTCGTTTTTTATTGGCAGTTCCGAATGCTGCTGGTTCGGTTGGCGGCGGCCGCTGCGTTTGGTCGGTATCTTGAATTTGAACATCTTGTATAGGTCTATCATACAGTAGTGTTAGCAATTTGCGGGTTTTAGAGGTGATTTGATATGATTTACTCTTCGGATGACATTTAGCTGGTGGGAGGTGGGACGTGGAAAGAAGAACGTGGGAATTTCCTCATCTGTTGATTTGTAGCATTGTGTACAAGTCCTCTCTGCCATTATTCTCAAATTCTACTCATGGCTACAAAGTCGGCAACGAAGAAACCTACTCAGAACAGAGAAAAAACCAATCAAAAATGCGGAGCTAGGAGGACGTCCAAACCGAGTCTTAGCCAGGAGGAACGTCTCAAGCGCTTGTTCACGTCATTGTGCGCACAAATCGATGGTGGATATTTCGCCAATGCCACGCGGACATGCGAGAAGAGTATATTTTGCCTTTGAATAAAAGCGATGATGGTGCTAAATAACGTTGTAGTTCTGCGTCTAGATCCTAATGACGAGGACGCAATCAAAACCAAACTCTTCCTACTTCTGCGCACGGAACAAAACGACGCCGCGCTATCCTTGATCGATGATAATGGGCAGCACGCTTTTGAAAGAGCGTATTCTCTTTATCGGCTTAACAGAGAGACGGAGGCTAGAATGGTATTGCAAGACATTCAACGGTCAAAAGGTGATGAGGAGAGGAGCCTAATGCATCTTGAAGCACAACTGGTCCGCTTGTTGAGCGTTACACACTTTCCTTCCCTCATTTATAATTTTAGAATTATCGTGATGGGTCGTATGAAGATGCGGTTGAGCTTTACCATCGACTACTGGAGACTGTGAATCCGGTGCGCGTTCAGCCTCATCGGAATATTATACATATCTAATTTCAATCTATAACGCAGGAATCTGAAGAGCATTCGGATATTCTGATCAACATGCAAGCTGCCCAGCAACATCTTGATTTTATCAAGACAGGATTTCTACGTGCCCTCGACGCTCTACCCACCTCTATCACAACCACGATGGAGTCCAATCCTCCGCCCACTCAACCTACACATCTATCGGCTGCCACATCTGTGTCCAAAATTCCGACAGCTGTACCTCCAACTGCCCCAAATGAGAAGAAGGTTCGGAAATCTCGCATTCCTCCCGGGGTCGTTCCAGGAGTAACTCCTCCACCCGACCCGGAACGGTGGTTGAAGAAATCCGAAAGGTCAACATATGGTCAAGGAAGGAGAAGAAAGGGTCAAGGAGGAGGTGGAGCGACGCAAGGTATTTCAAGTGTGGAGAACATTCCTCCACCCAGTCACTCCAGTCAAACCAAATCAGGGGGAGGCAAAGGAAAAAAGAGAAAGTAGTTCGAAGCATTCAAGGTGCGATATCCATGCTGTTAACAATGTTTCTCAGACGTTGCTCATTTCACGCTATCTTCAACATAATGTAGGCTATTAAGCGTAGCTGCATCGTGTCATTAATTTTTCCTAGCCGATAAATTAGCGCATCGTGTCTTCCACGGACTTATTCGCTGCTCTGTATCAATTACCTTGTGTCTAAAGTCGGGTGTATTCGTCGCCGGTGGTTACAACGAACAAGCGACAGATCACCGCCTATGCCGTATTTTACCAGGTCAATTGTTGTTTTTTCTCACCAAACTGTCTCCGGTGTTTCCTTGTTCGCGATCTCTTTGTACTCTCGGACCTCGTGGGTGACACCCATGTGTCAAATCACAGCCAAGCACACAGCGTCAAGCCATCACCATTTTGCTAAATACGGACTTTCGAATGCTCCCACGAGGTTTAAACATGGTTCAGGTGTGGAGCACCTACAGTCTGCCTTTCATTAAAGTCTACAATACACTCATATCACACCTATGCGCGTGTCCATGAGTAACTAAACCTTCGAGAACAGGTTTTGGAACGTTCTAGCGATACCCTGTATGCATAATGGTATTACATGCGCCGATATGAGCTAAACTCGCGCAGAACGCCTTCAGCAAAGTTTTGATACAGGCGGCATTGGCAAGGCTTTTCGTCTAATGAACACTGCATGGCGAAGGTCATATAAGAGATTGAGCGTGACCAAAGCGTCTGCCGTGCCCACCACTCACTCTCAAACCTATCAGATCCCGCAAAAAGCTTCACGATGCTGTTGTCTAAAGTTCTCGGCGTCATAGTTATCGCCCGTAACGGTGACCGCTATAATTATTATCAAGACCCATACAGTTACGCTGGCTCTAACACTGAGACCACCGCACTCGGCGAGGTGAATATTTTAGCTGATAGCTTCTCCGCTGCGTTATTGACTTGGTACGTGGTAGGCCGAGTCCTATCAGCTTGGCTCTTCCCTCCGCTCCATGTATCTGGATAACTCTTCCCCACTTTACATCGAAGGCATGCGCTCGGATATTGTCGACAATAGCGAAATTAAGGCCCGCGTCAAGGCTGGTGTTGAAGGCACCGTCGTTTTCGATTCCGCGATCGCCCTTCTGCAAGGCCTTTTCCCGCCTAACCCAAACAACAAAATTAGACTCGCCAACGAGACGACCATTACAGCACCCCTTGGAGGTTATCAATATGTTCCAGGTGAGCTCAAGCACTTGCCCTTTCTGAATACAGTCTCGACCATTGTTAGTCGAAACCGTCGAACCCGGGAACGACCGCTCCCTAGAGAGTTGGACCAACTGCCCGGTAAGCTTCTATGATTCAAGGCATCGTGTCCTTTGCGTGTTTAACAACGACGTCCTGTTAGGCCTTCGAGAAACATACGAGCGATTTTTACAAATCTCAAGCATTCAAGGATAAGGCAGCAGATGCTCAGAAGTTTTTCAAGGCTGTAAAAGATTACGTCTTTGGCCGTCCCACAACTCTGGAAAATGCTGTAAGCACGCTATCACTCACTAGACATTTTGAAACTTGTCTGAAATACATTCTAGTGGAATGTAAGACATGAGTCCGGTCGCGTTTAATCTTGGCGATATTAATGAATGACATAGCTATACGACTACATGAATACCGAGCTCATTCACAACAAGACCTATGCTTATCGTCTTCCTCCTACTCTCATTGAACAAGCTCGCCATTTTGCGGACTTTCACGAATCCGGCGTATTTTCTGACAAGAACATCAATGGCGTTGGCAACAGTGCGTACAGTCTGCGTGATGTTTCGGATGCAACCGCTGATCATTAATCCATAGTTGCCGGGAGAACGCTTCTACACACTATCCTAACCTCTCTTGAGCGAATTGCATTCAACGGTGACCCTCTACAATTTTTGCTGGTGCAAACTACGTACCAGCCATTCATTTCCTTCTTCCGTCAAACCGGTATAGCGGATGAACACCCTGAGTATTCCGGGATTCGTACGTATTCTAGTAGCTCGTCTTCCTTTCATATTCCCCAATCTAGTTTCGCCATTTAGCCAACTATTCCTCGGCCCTCGTAATTGAACTCCGCCGTGGCTCCCCGCCTGACCTTCGTGACTTTCTCCGAATCAAGTTTAAGAATGGAACCGCAGACAACTTCAAAGACGTCCATGTCTTCGGGCATCACGCTGATATCCCCTTAACAGAGTTCATATATCGGGCTGAGGTTCGACGCTAGATATACTACACCATTCGGAGCGAAGTATGTTTACGATTTTCTTCTTACAGAACGCGGCTATCACCAGCAACAAGCAATGGAAAGAAGTTTGCAATTCAGGCTCTGCCAAATTTGGACCCTTGACACTTCCTGGAACCGACGCCAATACACAGGCAGCCTTCACGGGTGCCTTTACCTTTGTTGGTCTTCTTGCTCTCTTCTTTGCTGCCAAGCTCGTCAAGCGCTCCCGACTCAGGGCTCGCGAAGCTCGTCTCAGGCTTCCAGGTGATGAGGTGAGAGGAGTTTTCTCTTATGGCGCTATCACTTCGCGATAGGGTGGAATGATACTAGGGCGGAATGGTACAGTGGAGATCCAACGGACCATGTTAACTTGGGGAATACCCCATACATGGCTACGTTGTAGTACCCTGGTCACCCCCGGTGGTTCATTCGACAAAGCCCCTACCCCCTTTTCCTTCCTAAGTGCTGAGCTAGGCCCTTGAAGGGCACCTGAATTTACCTTGACATACCGCACCTTGCTAACCCCTACTTGATTTCTCAGAACCTTCAAGTCAATATGCCTGTCATGGAGAAGACGAGGTTGGTTTAATTCCTCCAGGGGTCGAGCATGGCAGACTTCCCTTGGACAGTCAATGGAACTACGTCTCTAAATTTCACTACGCATTTTTGGCTTTGTACTATTTCTGCTATCAGTTTTGTCTTATATATTTATGGAAAATTCCACCTGTGAAACCCACCCTTTTTTACTCCATTGGGCCGACAATCTCAATCTCTACTTAACCATCCTAAGCGCAGCAATATTGCTTGAATAAGTCAGAGCATTCAGATGAGTCGACTTGTCCTTTTTCCCAAACCAGCTAAAAATAGCCGACCTGTGAGCCCGGAATGTTGCTTCTCCGATCACAGTTCGGAGCGTCCGGTATGAAAAAGAAATGTACTGGATCATTGATATGTTACTTGCACCTGAAACCTTTGCGGGTGCCTTCAGGAAACAGAGAAGCATTAAATTCCTTGATCAATCGCTGACATGGTCATCGAAGAGTATAATTAAATTGAAATACAATGCCTTTTGCAGGTCAGGGGTGCTGTCTATTCTTCATGCAAGATGCATTCCAACTCAGCATATTCCCGCGCTGTCAATAAGTATGATGGCCGTGTCATAGAGCGGGTACATTTCAAATGAGGAAAGTACAGTAAATGATAGATTAAGAGGTCCATGTGTCAGGAGAATATACGAAGAGTCCTTATCGCCGAGTCGATGAGTAAGCTACATTTTGCCTAAATCCACACTTCAAAATAACGCAGCGAGAACACCAGCGAGGATGGTTGTCGTCCAGCTTGTGCTGACGCCAAGGTACGCTGCCGAGTTAGAGTTTTGAGCACCACCTGTACTGTTCCCACCGTTCCCGGTACTAGTGGTGGTCGACGGACGGCTGACCGTGGGTGTTGACCTGCTCGTCGTAACCGGGCTTGAGTTTTGAGCGCGGGTCACTGTGATTGTGCACGGCGCTGCAGTATCCGTCACACTGAGAGAGGTAGAGCTAAAGCTAGAGTCGTCTGTACTGGTGGAGTCATCCACGCTAGTGGAGCTGGTGAATTCGGTTTCAGTCTCGGTTTCCGATGCATCATTACTGCTGCTGCTCGTCGTTGGAGCTTGTCGACGACGGTTTTCAAGGGAAGTCTCGGTTCCGGAGGGGTCTTCAGTTTCGACTGTCGCAGATGGAATGGAATCGTCGGTGCTGAACGTGATGGGGGTGGATGTCCCACTTGGAACCGCCACCGATGATGGCCCACCTGGTGCGACGGTTATGGTTATGCATACTGGATTATCAGTGGTTCCCTCAGGGGTACTGGTGGGAATTGATGTGCTTGTTGAACTAGTCGCGGTTGGGATCGTCGCGCTACTGGGGCTACAGGGTATGCTGAGTCACCAGGTGTGAGAAACTGGTAACGACACGTACGAAGATGTGGTTGTGGTAGCGATTTGGGGAATGGCATAAACAGCCACGAATAGAGAAACAAAAACCGTCGACAAACGCAGCATTATTATGGTTTGAATATCGAACAACTACCGTAGTCAATGTCGTTAGGGGTATAGCGACGTCCGCCTGAAAATGGGGACCTAAGCAAGGCTTTATAACCATGGCCAACGTGCCGTCAGAAGGCAGTGCCGTTAAACCTACTACCCATGGTGTGCGGCCCAGGGATGCCGCCAACGACTGCGGTTTGATAATCTGATGATAGGGATTGGCAGACGTCAATAAGCCATTAAACCCCCTGACACGTACTTGAAATAGGCCCAATACACGTAGAAAGCCTTTAAGGTCGTTCGTTACGACAAATGTCAGGACTTGAGGCTTGAAGTTCAGCGTTGAACAGTAGCGGTGAGCCAAACGTGATGGAGATAAGTTGGTGACGAGCTTACTAATACTAACATACTCCACCACCGCTCCAAAACTTGCGGAGCAGAGTGACCGCAGCTGCGCGAATGACTGGGATTGTAGACTGTAGAATTGCTTTTCAACCATCTAGAAACCGGCCAGCTACCTGAATGACGCTTTTGGGAGTTCCTTGGTATCTGTTTAGGATCTGGTATGGGAACTAGGTGCGGGCTGTTCACTCTTCGTCTAAATCACATCTGTCCTAAAGCTCAGATATACAGATTTGACTTTCTGGTCGTGATTTGTCTGACAACGCTAGTTTAATATCAAGTAATATTTGGCTGCGGAGAATACCTTCATACAGACGATGGAGTCACTATTACGTTCAGCCCCCTGTCAGAGAAGTTGAGCTACTCATTCGTTGTGTTCCCCTCTAGATGGTTGTGATGTCGAGGGCATCGGTTCGATTCACATTCTCAAATACCTCGTTGATGACACGGGAGCTGCTGCAGCTGATCCTAAACCTCTCATTATTTCCTGGGGCTGAGTCTATGTCTGCGTCTGGCTCTCACTGTCATCCATGAGCGACTGGCTCCTATCACCAGTGATTCAGCATGTCAGTTCATACTGTCAGATATACCATCGGAACGGCGACAAATTCGCCTCCTGACGGATCCTATGCATACGTGGTGTGAAGTAAGTCGAGTTAGGCTCAGAACGAACTGCTTCACATCTCATGTTAATCGCAAGCATGGTAGGTATCTTGTAAGGATTTTTTTTTTCGATCAAAAAATTTGCATTGCTACAAGCAATAAGGATTTCGGACTATAGAAAACGTATGAAACTGGTCGTATTCAACACTCTAGTCATCGTCAGATCAACGTCGCTAAATATCCAGCCACAATACTTCCAATAAGGACCGCTGCGTTGACGCGAGCTGATAATATCGCTGCACTACCTTGATTCTGGTCCAGAGCAGTTTGCGGTCCCGTTGGTATGGGCTGAGTAGTTTTACTTGCGGGAACTGTGACGGTCACGGTACAATCTCCTGGAAGGCTAGTGCTGCTGGGCGCGACGACGACTATGGTTGTGGGAATCTGTGAAATGGCAATGCTGCTGCTGACGGTGATAACTGGGCTTGCAAGGGTAGTAGAGTATGTGATGGCCTCCAAGAAGGAGCTGCTCAACACTGGGCTATTCCATCTCTTGACTGGGCCACTCGAAGAACTATAAGACACTTGTTAGACCATCCATCTTATTCAGCTGATTGTTAACATGACTTACATGGAGCTACTAGGTGATGCCGTGCTGATACTGGTGAATGATGCGCTCGAGAATCTGTGAGATGACGGTCAGACTTTCAACCTGAGAACCGCATACGTGACTGACATGGAGTTACTAGACGATGCCGTACTAGCGGTGGTGAATGACGGGCTTGCAAAACTATGAGATCAGTGTTGGACTATCAGCTTTGGTCGATATAAATTAAATATATGACTGACATGGAACTACTGGCTGAGGCAGTAGCGGCCGAACTTCGCGACACGGTAACGGTTGTCGGACTGGCCACAGCAGTCGAAGTGACGAGTACTGGAGCTGTAACCGTTACAGTAGTGCATACACCAGTCCCTGGGATAGTGACTGTGCCGCCACCTCCCGCGGTCGAACTCAAGGTGACGGTCGTCGCCGTGCCGTCTATTATAGTAGGTGGTATCGTGCTGTTCGAATTTTGTCAGCTCAGTTTGAGCATGATTCAATATAGGGGGACATACGTTGTGATCAACGTTACGGGTAAAGCAGTAGGAGTTGTCGTAATGACTGAGGTCACAGGAGCAGGGGCGACAGTTGAGATAATGGTGATGGGTGCTTGTGTGGCGACACTGGTCGTGGTGAAAGTCACTGGAGTGCCTTGGGCAGCTAGAAAGACTGCAAAAAAGGCGCAAAGCGAGGCAGGTTCAAACTTGTTCATCGTTGCAAAGATAGTGCTGAGGTATCAGGTTTTTTTTGTCAGTATTTGACATATATAGCTGGAGC